>VNJU01009721.1:0-62359 GCA_008042675.1 Drosophila seguyi | reverse complement strand
TGTTTTGACTTTTTTACTTTCTCGGGTACTGTCATAAAACAAATGTTGCCAGTGCAAAATGTTGCTGGCGAAAAATGTTGCAAGCAACAAAGCCATACAGATATATATATATATTCCTATGGCAGCTATATGATATAGTTGTTCGATTTTGATAAAATTAAAATCGAAATTCTAAAATAATACCAAATGGTCAGATCTTAAATTTTATGCATATATCTTAAAAATTGGCTAAGTTATAATTTTTTTCATTAAAATTTACCGATCGTTCCTATGGCAGCTATATGATATAGTCGTCCGATCCGGCCTGTTCCGACTTATATAGTAGTGAGAGCATATAGAAGACTATCTGCAAGGTTTCATTCAGATAGCTTGAAAACTGAGGGACTAGTTTGCGTAGAAACGGACGGACAGACGGACAGACGGATAGACGGACAGACGGACATGGCTAGATCGACTCGGCTGTTGATGCTGATCAAGAATATATATACTTTATAGGGTCGGAAATGTCTCCTTCACTGCGTTGCAAACTTCTGACTAAAATTATAATACCCTGCAAGGGTATAAAAATTATAACTTGGCCAATTTTTAACATATTTGCCTGAAATTTAAGACATTTTGTATTATTTTCGAATTTCGTTTTTAATTCTATCAAAATCTATATCTTATAGCTACCATAGGAATACATATATATCTTTGGCTTTGTTGCTTCCAAAATTTTTTTTAGCAACAATTATTTTATGTCAGTACCTGAGAAAGCGAAAAAGTAAAAACTTTTTTTATCTTTTTCTTCTACTTACTGCAAGGGTATTTAAACTTCGGCATGCCGAAGTTAGCTTCCTTAATTGTTTTTCTATAAAATCCCATAACTAAGACGTTACACGGCACTGAAATGCTGCAGCAACACATATATATTTTATATACATTAAAAACTTCATACCTTGACCTTTAATTTCCATATTTTACATAAATTTTTTGGGAGCGTAGTAAAACCACCTGTCATTTGCCATAGTAAACAGAAAAATTCGCGCAAATTCCTTACGCGCACTCAGTTCATCAAGAGCTTTACTTGAGGGAAGCTTTTCATGTATATTTTTTTCATCTCTAAGTTTTGTGATCAATTTACTTATAGAATATAACGATTTGAATACGATATATTAACATTAAAATTTTGACTTTCTGCAAAAAAAAAACACGAAATCTGGACCAATGTGGGCTGGTGTTCTGTCGACTTGATACTTTCGCAGCGAAAGTTTCTGGTTGTGACCGATCATTGTGCAAATTTTCTCGGTAGAAACGCGGTACACCTACAGTTTGTATTGACTACAGAAAGCTGAATAGCATACCATAGTTTTAGGGTATCGTTTTCCAGTACATTTGATGGAAAACTTAAAATTTGTCTTCAACACTGGACCTGAAAAATTGGTTTTTCAAGGGAAGTATAAGGGTTTAAAAGCCGCTAACTGCATTTGTAGCAATAAGAACTTTTTGAATTAATTTAAACTTTGCATTTATCAAATTATCAATGCATTATAAAATTAACAACATATCCACGGACCTGATGCAACGATATTGTGCAGTTATTCATGAAATATATTATTGTATGTGCATATCTTATAGGCACAGACGATTTTTTTGGAAATTAGAACCTTACGTTATTCGCTCATAAACTTTCACTTTAAGCTTGTCCAGGATTGCTCCGTATTTAAGGACAGCACCTGAAAAGGTGATAGAAGTTGCAGCTTGTGTGATGTATCTACAGAATATCAGCTGCGATGTTCTAAACTTGGCTTGGATTGTAATTGCAAAAGTTGTATCACGCATCATGAACGCACAGCATAATAATGATTTCATCAAAGCAATTCTGTTCATTCTCCAGGATCCTTCATAGGAAAATTTTAAGATAAATGATAATATCCTATATTAAACAGGCAAAGGCAATAATCTTTTGTTGTGCCAAAATCTTTAGTTCATTTGGATATTCAGCAATCGCACACGCGGTACTCTTCTGCTGCTCTTTGGAAAGAATTGCTTTAGTTGATGATTTGGGTGTCCGCCTGGATCGTAAACTCGACTTTATTGATCATATTTCACGCATGGTGAGTAAAGCCAGAGGTGTGCTTGGCTTCATTAAACGTTGGTCGAAAGATTTCAATTACCCTAACGTTACATATCCCTATATATTTCTTTAGTTCGTCCTATCTTAGAATATGGATCTTGCGTTTAGAGCCCTCAGTATGGGGTCCACAGTAAACGCATTGAGTTGGTTCAAAAGAACTTTATACTTTTCGCTTTACGCGGCTTAAACTGGGATGCAAACCAAAGCTTACCCTCCTATTCTAGTAGACTCCTCCTTATTAACTTACCTTTATTTTTAACCTTATCCACGGTGACGTGGAAAGTGCTGACTTGTTGGGTCAGCTAAACTGTCACGTACCGAGTAGAAATACTAGATCATATATTTTCCTAGTGTTGCGCCACTGTAGAACGTCCTTTGAATTGCATAAACCACTTAAAGTATTAAGTGCAAATTATAACGATTTGTACATAATAACTTCAAACGTAGATAGCCTTTCTAAACTAAAATCATGAATACTAACCCACTTGGTACGCATGCAAGCAAACAATCTGGCAGCACGCCAGTAGTCACTTCCTCGTACTTCTTTTCTATATTTTCATTTGTCGTGCCTACTAACACCTTACACGAACAAGCACGTACTTGGTGTTATACTAGCCACTTGAATGTACTGAACTTAGTGCATCAACGTCCAAGAATATTTAAAGTTATAAATTAGTAATCAATTTCTTTGAAAAGAATTTAAAAAAAAAAAACAAAGAAAGTAGAATACAGTTTAAAATCGGCTTAAATCGGTAATATATAGCTTCAGTTCCTCACATATATGTATTCATAGAAATATATCTAAAATATAAAGAATCATGAAAAATTACGTTTTCGACGTTTTCACTTTAAAGCAATAGAAACATATGTACATATATTGGCAATTGTAGATGGGTTCATCCAGATTTTTTTACTCACTCACTGAATGGTCCAATGTATTTGGCTTCTCGAGATGATTTGTCGGCGACATAATACCAATAAAGTGGATTACTCTACTGGTCAATCCATTTGAGTTTTTCGTCAACGATGCGGTTTTATTCGGTGTTTGCTGGTGCTGGAATTTTTTCTGGCGAATCCCCTTACATGTAGTAAATAAGTCTCCGAAAATATATCTTAGGTTTTAATCATATTTTTATTTAGATACAATTCTAAGTATATGTAGATTTGGTTTGTGCTTTCTTAAAATCCTAAAACGTTTCACTAAGCCTATAATTTTATGCTTGAATACAAATAGTTTTATTATTACGCATAAAATACCATTGTTGTTGTTTCGAAGTCTATTCGAGTATTATTAAATAGTACACTTTGATTCTTTTTGTGTTTGTCTAATTTATAATAATATTAATAACATGAAATTATTATTATTATATAAGAAATGTGATAGTATAAATTATGCTTTATGTTTTTTGCACAGGATTTGGTAATAACTACTGATCACAAAGCATATTCGATTTTTACAATTACTTAAGTAGTTTAGAAAATAAGAAATTTTAAATATTGCGTTAATAGCACATTATGCGATTATGAGTCTCTTATTCTACGTTTGTTCTTATTTCCTATACAATCCATGGTAAAAATTGAATTGAGTAAATTTCAATCTTTTTGTTAATACATTTTCTTGCTTTGACATCTATAAAAAAAGTAAATTATATTTGTGTTTGTAACAAAGGTTAATAACAATAGTACGTTGTTTTTTACAACCGTAAACATATATTTACGTTAGTTATTTTACTGTTGCATATTTTTGGGAGCTCATAAACATAAATATAAATATTTAAGCCTTTGTACAATTTTTACATGTTTTACTTTATTATAAAAAGTGTTTGTGTGGCTTTCAAAATATGTAAAATATACTATTAATATATGAAATATATTATAAATAAATACACAAAAATATTAAGAAAGTTTTTAAAAAACTTTGTTTGTTTTTGGTTTTTTTCTCCTAGATTTGATTTTTGGTTTTTTTTGGTATGTTTATTTCTACTGTCTCTCTTGTAAGCATTATTTTTATTCTTATATAGTGCCAGCCTTTTTAGGTTTCTGATCCTAAAACTTAAAATGTAATAATAAATGCAAGATTTTTGTATGAAGAGTTGGGCTAATTCTCATACAAAATTAAGCAATTTTTTTTTAGTTTTTGAAACAGTTAAACAAATTAAAATTTCGATAAAAATATTAAAAAATAATACTAATTTAAATATTACATTTTCGGGTGACAAACAATTATTATATTAACAAATTTGTTTAGCTTTTAAAATAAAAACCGGTTTCAAAGGAATTCGAACAAAATGTTAAAAGCCAGAATGATATTATTTTTTTAGGAGATAGAGAGAGAATCTTACAAATCCGAACAATCTTATAATGTATACCGCTGGCTGCCGGTCTTCGGCAATGTGTGTCAAATTGATAAATTAAAATAAGTCAAATCAATTTGCTTTTTTGCATCTCCTTGTATTTTAAGCCAGAAATATGTCCGATGACTCGGATTTGGTGCAAGCACTTCCACTTCCTGGCGATGCAGCCGAAGCCAAGGAATTGGCTCTTGTTGCTGCTAAAGGTGATCGTAGATCCTGACTTATAGACTGGCTTTGGCCGTTGCTCTCGTAGTAATACGATGAATCTACAAATAAATAAATATGAACAAAAATTCCCATTCTTTGTTTTGAGTTTTAAGCAGTACCGATTATTAATTCGTTTTTTATTAAACAGGGAATGTGAAGAAATTCATAAAACGTTGGCATGTTATCGAGCGTACGTTGAAGAACAACTAAAGTTCATCGCAATAAAATCGACAACCAGGTACGCGGCAAAACACATTCAAAAAAGCTGTATTTTTCAAAGCGACAAATCCACGTGATCTATCTAGTTACATACATAAACTTAGTAAATGACGTATGAATTTTAATGTATTACAAATAGTTTTTTCTTTTTTTTTTTAAGTAAAAAAAGTCGAACAAAAAAACAGATTGAGATTAACTTATGTTAAATTGTAGTCAAAATGTCAAATGAATATATTGAAAACATTTTGAATGCCGATAGAAAATCACGTTCTGAGAAAAGTGCACTGGTAACATTGCAGGATTAGTTATATTAGATATATTTAAAGATAAGTTCAATTGTAGTAGGTGAGCTCTCTCCTATCGCACTTAGAACGATTATCTAGCTCGGGTCACCAGATGGCCACGAATTTCTTTTAGCTATTCTACCTGGGACTTGTCCAAAATAAAATTTGAAACTGTAACTCAAGAAATGTGGACGTATTTTATTTAGGCAGCTCTTGCATATGGTTTCTTACTTTTCCTATATTTTGTTACTTACTTATTAAGCCACCGCCAGCTCCATAACCATAGGACCCATAAGCCCCGCCATATTGTGTATAAGCCGGGTTATAGGCATAATCCGAAGTGGGGACAACGGAACTGCAGCCTAAAAATAAATAATTTAAAAGTTTTGAATTTCTAAAAATAACACTGAACACTGACAAAAAATACAAATATGTATAATAAAAGGAAATGCTTATAAAAAATTAAACTAAACGTTAATAAAACTACAAATTATATATTAATTGTTAATGCCATTAATTTGTTATTCTAAGTTACTTGTATGTTAGTCATGTTGGAAATATCTTATGAAACTGTTGGGATCTCTGCTAGTGCATACACCATGTTATCAAAATGCAGAAAGTTAATTGTAAAACTATTGCTACATTTAGTTAGAGGCTGGTCACAATCCAGAAACCAGTTGTTAAAATGAATATGGAAAAACCAAAAAAACAGGCAACCAACACCAATAAAAAAAGGGTATCGACTTAAGCTCGGTACTGTGACGAGATAAATTTTTTTAAAGCTGTCAAACTCCATATAAAAAAAACGGAGCAAAAAGAAGAAGAAGAGAAATTTTCTGAAAGCTAGCTTTCAGGGGTACTGTGATGAGATAAATATTGCGAGCGAAACGGGTAAAAACGTTGCCAGATCAGAAAGCAAATCAGCTGTGATTTCGAAGCGAAATAAATGAATTTAATTATTTTGAAAGCTAGATACGGAGAAGAAGAAGAAGAAGAAGGAACAAAAATGTCTAGAATTGAACGGTTTTCTTCTCGTGAGGAAAGAGTAGCTTTAATCAAATCAGTTGAGGCAAAGCCCGTAATATGGGATTAAGCTCACAAGGGGCATTTTAATTCTATATTTGTTAATAGTGCCTGGAAGGCCATTGGCAAAGAGTTGCAAATCTTAAGTTTATGTTCCACCTACGCCAGTAATCAGTTATTGGTCGTCGACGACCGTGGCGCCTCTGGTTATTAGCCTTCAGCTCCTTAGCGGCATAGTACATCAGCACTATTCCCATATCTAAACGGCTTGAATTCATTTTAATATCTGATTTTATTAAGTTTTTTTTACATAAAACAGCTGTGCATAAGTGTCAGTTTGACTCCTTTTACGCGTTTTCCGCCTTTTCTTTAAAATATTTGGTCACACTGGTTTCCGAGCAAAATATATAACAATTCCGCTCGGAACTTTTTGAAAGCCAATTTATCTCGTCACAGTACCGAGCTTTAAGGATTTGTAAAGTTTGATTTGTTTAGTACTTATTTTTATTACCTTTGTTTGTTATTACCCTTTGTTTTAAACACAGTTTACTGCCCAACTTAAAAGCTATCGAAACATACGTTCACCTTATTATCTTGCGGATCGATCAACTGTATCTTAACGCTACATTTTAAGGTAGTCAGGATTCGGTTTGTTTTTGAGATACATAGTTGACTATAGTATTGGTCAGACAGCTCCAGCACCTTGCTACAGGGGTTCTATAACGGGTGTCAGGTGCAATTTATTAACCGTGCAAAGGTCAACATCGTCTTGTGTGCGATAAAATTTCAGACTTGCCTGCAGAATAGTGATTAAAACTTGGCAGCACTGCTGTTGGTGGATACAGGCTTATATTATTACGCAGATTATTTTGATCAACGTCTGGTCGATCGGAAGTGGACCCTCCACTGGGCTGAAGAAGTATTAGGGACGTGTGAGTTATTGTATTTGGTAGTTGAGAATTTTGATTTCCTTTCATCAGCTGATCTTCTGTGACAAGATGAAGGTCCGAAGCGTCATTATTACGCTTTTCCGATTCCTTATTCTTTTCTCCCTCGCCTTCTCGATCACAGTTGTTGTTAACGGTTTCCTTAACATTTTCTTGGTGCTGATTCCTAGTATTAATCGAGATCTCGGGCAAGGATACTATGTTCCCCTGCTGTGACGACGAATTTGAGCCAACTTCCATGGGAGCATAGTTGCCGTCGAAGGCTAAAGCTGATGTCAGACAAAATAATAAAATTCATTTTTTGTCCAAACAATTCTTCCAAAATCTCTAAACGAAGAAGAATGCTTATTATACCCTTTCAAAGGATATTATTTCTGTCAAAAGTGTGCAAACAGCACAAGAGCTATTGGCAATATGCGACATTAACTTGCCGTAGCCGTCTGCCCCTCTGTCCGTTTCAAAGTAAGCCCTTCGTTTTAATATACAGACTACAGACTACAGCCTAGGGCCTACGGTTTTCCCCCAATTTCACCCACAAAATCCTTAATGAAGACCAAAGAAGAAATTGATAATGAAAAATGTTCGTCAATATTTGTCCCATCAATGTTCCATTGATTTTTGTCTTAGCTCGAATTTCTACGAGTACTAGTCTCTTAGTTTTTTAGCTGTCTGGATAATTTTCAGGAATTCTAGAGATCTGACCACTCTATCAAACGTGTAGCGCCCGTAAGAAGAAATTGAATTTTTAAAAGATATATTTATTATTTTTGCCGTTTTTCAACATGTTTTTAAATCCTCTTAGACATGCTTTTTTATACCCTTGCAGGGTATTATAATTTTAGTCAGAAGCTTGCTTCTTGGTCAGCAGCAACAGCCGAGTCGATCTAGCCATGTCCGTCTGTCCGTCCGTCTGTCCGTCTGTCCGTCCGTCTGTCCGTTTCTACGCAAACTAGTCCCTCAGTTTTTAAGCTATCTGCCTGAAACTTTGCAGAAGAAGACTATAGACTATATGCTGTCACTACTATATATGTAAGTCGGAACGGACCGAATCGGACCACTATTTCATATAGCTGCCATAGGAACATTTTTCTTCTTCTTCTACTTACTGCATGGGTATTTAAACTTCGGCATGCCGAAGTTGGCTTCCCTTCCTGTTTTTGTAATTGGATCAGTAAAGATTTCTGTTTATGCTTGTCTATGCATAAGTTAAAAACCTACCTTCTAATATGTGCCGTACTAAATGATAATTCATAAATTATTCTGTTCTCTTACCTGTGTAAAATGGAGCAATTGCCTGCTGTTCCTGCATGGCATTCGTACTTATCTTCATGTCATGCATATTTATTGGAACTAAGGGGGTTAGCGAACTGCCGCCTACAAACCAATTAAGATTTTACAAAAACAAAAAGGTGATAATTATTTTTTAAAATAAATTATATTATAAATCAAATCAAAATAATATTAGGTAAATAAAATCAAAAATAAATAAATAAATTATTAAAAATATCGGTACTTACCGAGCGATGGTCCGATAGTTTGTGTATACAGTGTTCCCTGACTTTGTGAAATGGTTGTTATACTGTCGTACAGCATGGACGTATCACTTCCTGATGGTCCATGTCCAGGCACCGCTCCTGGTACAGACCCTGAAGAAAATCCATTTGCTGCTTCATAGTAGGGTACCGCGGCGCAATTTCCGGTTCCAGAACTTGTTGTTAGGTTGCCTAGCTCCGCCAGAAGTTTGTGCTCATCCTTGATGCACCATTTTCCGGACCAAATCTTTAAGGCAACAAAAATAAATAATAATAATTAAAGAAGAACTGTTTGTATAAATCCATAAAACTAAGGTGACTTTTGTTAAGCTTTTACGCTTCATGAGATGAATTTTAAAGCTTCATATAAAAAAACAGGCGATTATATAAAGAAGATTAGAAGATTATTATCCATTAGCATCTATTATCTGGGATTAATTTATAAATAATAATACATCAATAATATTCCAACATCCTTTGGATTTTAAACAAAAAACAGCTGAAAATACGTGTCAGTGTGACACAATTTTCCCAATTTTCTTTACAAGATTTGGTTATACATCCCGATAGAAATATAAAGAAAATTCGCTTGCAATGTTTTCTACACGTTTTTCTTATTTAGCCTAGTTTAATAGATAAATTTGCTTTCAAAATGATGCAAAAAAAACGTCTATATATTTTTCTTGGGACCGAGTGTGTTCACATAATTTAAAGAAACGATGTGAAAGGGGTAATGACATTTATTTCTTGGTGTTTTTATACCCTTGCAGGGTATTATAATTTTAGTCAGCAGTTTGCGACGCAGTGAAGGAGACATTGCCGACCATTTAAGGTATATATATTCTTGATCAGCAACAACAGCCGAGACGATCTAGCCATGTCCGTCTGTCCTTCGATTCGTTTGTGCGTCTTTCCGTATCTACGCAAACTAGTCCCTCAGTTTTGAAGCTATCTGACTGAAACGTTGTAGATATTCTTTTATATCCTCTCACTACTATATAAGAAGGAACGGGCCGTATCGGACGACTATATCATATAGCTGCCATAGGAACGATCGGTAAATTTTAATGAACAAAATTTTAACTTGGCAAATTTTTAAGATATTTGCATAGAATTTGAGATGTGGCCATTTTGAATTTTTCCATATATCATATAGCTGCCATAGGACCGATCTGAACATTTTGAGGTAAAAATCTAACTTAGCTAATTTTCCACAGAATTTCATAAAATTTGAGACATGGCCATTTTTTATTATTCCAGAATTTCGGTTTTAATTTTATCCAAATCGGATATAGGAATGTATATATAAATTCATTTATTTCAGCTTCGTTTTTTTCCTTCTTCTACTTACTGCAAGGGTATTTAACTAAGCTTCCTTTCTTATTTGTATATAGTTTTAAAGCAAAATAAAAATGTATTCGACCGAATTAGATGTTGGAATACTATGTATTGATGTATTCGCCGATATGGACCGGTTTTACCGTTCCAAAATTTTTAATTTTGTTCACCATACATAAGAATTTTATGTACTTCTTCTGCCGATAGCAAGGTTTCAGTGCAACTCGGAATTTTTCCTTTTTGTGAAAGTTAGACAATTCACCACGAAAATGTAAACAAAGATTGCAAGAAACAATTGAATTAGTGTGGGTGACAAAGTTAAAATCATGCCCTGTCGCTGTTTTCCAATATTGCTACTATGTTTTCAATATAATATTTATACTTTATGTTGAAAAGATTTTGTGAGCTTATACCACCATGCATGCTCTCCTCTTCATTTTCGTTTTTAAAGAAAAATCATCAGAGAATCTTTAATTCCTCGATATCTTAAGGGGGTCGTGTACTGTGAAGACCGTATTTTTATGCTGTTTTTGAACATCCGTGTTTTAAAAACTGTTTAAGTAAACTAACTTTGGTTTTTAGTTTTATATGTGAGCACATTTCGAGTATATTGTGTAAAGTTTTGAAGCCAATCTATCGATAAGTATCGGAGTTACACCACTCAACAGGAAGACCCCAAAAAAAAGGTTGCTCAACTGTTGCCACGTTTCCAGTCGTTCTAATTATCAGACATCAAAAAACCAAACGCCTTTGATTCCTGAAACTTTATAGAGTGTACTGAACTAAAAGAATGTTTAAATTAAAAAAAGGATTTCTTTTGCCTCTGAAGAAAAAAAATTTTTAAATATCGTGACAACAGTTTTAAAAGAACGTGTTCGAAGAAAAACACTATTGGCGCCCTAGCATAAGCTGCAAAATTTCAAAAATTCGTTTGTCATGTTCGTTTATGTTAAAAAAAATTACGATCTTTTTTGACCCGTCACAGTAGACGACGTTCCAGTAGTTCCAGTCAACTCTGCAGCAATCTGCAGTTTTTGAGTTGTTAAATAGCCAAGCCAGCAAAGTTAGTTAGTTAAAATAGAGATTTATAGTAGCTCTGTGGGTATCGAAGTCTTACATTTGCGAAAAATCCCAACTGTTTCACACTGATGGACTGTGTGAAAAGAGAGCATTTGAATTGGACCACTATATTTTAATTCAATTTGATTAAATAAAGAGAAAACCCATTGGGAATTACATAAAACACTTAAACATATTATACAAATTCCCTATTAAAATTTTACTAACCATATTACAACAGTTTTAAGGTTACACTTTAAATTCACAGTTTTACATATTTACCTACATTTAACGATCGTTTTAAATGCAGCTAAATAATAGAAGTAGTCAGATTTTCATAAAATCAAATTATATGAAAGCTAGTTTTCAAGCCTTTTTTTCTCATTTTTTCCTCAACATTTTCCGATTGTTCCTATGGCAGCTATATAATCGTCCGATCCGGCCCGTTCCGACTTATATAGCAGAGCTTACAGAAGACTGTCTGCAAAGTTACATTCAGATAAATTAAAAACTGACGGAGTGGGGATGGTGATCAAGAATATATATACTTTTTCCAAGCAGAGATACATGCAATAGAAATCTGTGCACGTGAATGCATTCGAAGGAAAATGCAAAGCGCACGGATTTACATCTTCTCTGACAGTCAGGCAGCGCCATAGCGCTGAGTTCCTTTACGATCACATCCGGACTTGTAGAGAATTGTTTTCTGCAGTTGAATGCCCTTGCCTCCAAAAACACCTTAACGGTGGGCTAGGTGCCAGGGCATAAAGGCCACATAGGAAACGAGGTGGCCGACTCCCTAGCTAACGGGTCACTGCAACCCAAGGTATCACCATAAGAAATTAAAACTTTCAGAAATCGACACCTGCAGGTTCTGTAAGATGGAACAAAAAAACATCAGATCATATTATATGTGAATGCCCCCCGCTAATCAGACGTCGTCTTCAACATCTAGGAGGTGAACGTATTTCCCCCTACAGGATTTGGGAAAAAATAGACCCTACCAAGGTGCTCTCTTTTATTAGAAGCATCGGTATAGAAGCTCTACCCTAATCCTACAGGCCGGTACAAAAGATCTAACTTCTGGTCGCAGTGCAACAAGGCCTCTGTAATAATAATAATAATAATATAGGGTCGGAAATGTCCCTTCACTGCGTTGCAAATTTCTGGCTAAAATTATAATACACGGAAATAAAAATACAAAATGTGTCAAAAAAGTGCCAGAACCTAGATTAAACAATAATACAGGCGTACAAAGATCGGGATCTTGAGAGTTGTTGGTAATGAGAGGGTCAATTTCAAAGTATTTTTCTGCGTAGAATCTGAATTTTCTGGGTCAGGATTTGCCCTTAACGTCAGGATTTTGAGAAATTTTAGAATTTGAGACATTTTTGGACTATAACCCGAAAAATTGAGTTTTACCATACTTTATCATTTAGTAATACTTTTACGCTTTAGTTTAAGACCTCAAGAAATTAATTAGGACTAATCTTCCAAAAAGTTTTGGCTGACCGAGGTTACGAATGCAAGGCTTCGAGCAAATGCTTATGCCGCCGAAGGAAGATATTGCATGAATCGTTGCATTCGTAACTTAAAACAGTCATAACTTTTCAAAAATTACCAACTTTCCCACAACTAAACCAAGTGGAAAAATATATAGTTGTACGTTTCAAAGTTTTACAAGGATATATGACCAATAATTTGAACAACTTCCTCAGTAAATAAGATCTTTCAAGATCAATATATGCAGCGGAGTTTTGGCCAATATATCGTTTCCGATATGCATTGGGTATTATGGAATGGTTGCGTAAAATCTAGTTCGTTAAATTATTTATTTTAATTTATTTTTCTAAAAGCACCTACATTTGGGTAAAGTTGGTCTCCGCTATAGCCCATCCGCTGACGTTTCCCTTCATCCTCGGAGTTGGTATTTGTGTCCCGATTCTCATCTAAAATGTAAATTCAATAAATATTCTATATTAAGTACATAATCACTGTATTTGCATAAACATATTCTTCAACAAGAAAGAAGGCTAACTTCGGGAATCCGACGTTTATATACCTTTGCATTTTGCAATTGGAATATAGAAAATAAATTTGTTTTGGTCACATAAACAGATCATAACAAAAGAGTTAAAAAATTTGTATGTAAAAAAAAACACACACAACACTTTTGAAGTTTCGTTTGTTATCATAAACAAATTTAAAAATTCAATTGTGTCCCGTTCCAACATATATAATATTATTATGGGAATAAAAAGAAGACTTTTTACGGTTTTTCATTCAGATAGCTCAAAAACTAAGACGGCTATTTATGCTGATCAAGAATATATATACTTATATACGTTTAATTACTCCTAAATTAAAATTATGAAATCTCGCAAGGGTGTATTAATATAATTTACGTATAATTGTATAAAGGTATATATATATTGTGTTTTTTTTAAGTATTCCATTTTTATAATGTGGTGGCATAATTCTGTCACGTGCCGCTAAAGTGCATTTTTCAGTCCATAGCTAGCAGTCGTCAAAATATAAATAAAAGCAAGATAGAATGTTACTTTCGGAACGCCAAATAACGTTTTCCGTACATCCGGATTAGTAAGAATGCAATAATTTATAATTTCAACAATAATTATAATGGTTTAACGAAACAAAAATATATAACAAAGCAGTTTGTTGGGGGTCAATTTGTATGTAATCATTTCGACTTTCACTTTTTGATTTAGCCCATATGGGCATTTTCGGACACATTGCCAAACATCCCTTATTTTCCTTTTTAGAAATATGTCTCAATTTCATTTGAACAATTGCCAAAGAAAAAAAATGAACAGTAGTTAAATTCCGGGGGGAATTCGGAGAACGTTTTCCAAAAAAAGATAGCTAAAATATGAGTACACTTTCCAGTTAGTAAAAATAACTTAGACAAAATTGTTTATAATTCAACAAAAGCACCTCTTGAAGAGGTAAGCCAAATTCTGGAATAATACAAAATGGCCATATCTCAAATTTTATGAAAATATGTGGAAAATTGGCTTAGTTATAATTTTTTCTCAAAATGTTCCGATCGGTCCTATGGCAGCTATATGATATAGTTGTCCGATTTTGAAAAAAATTAAAATTAAAAAAAATACAAAATGGCCATATCTAAAATTTTATGCAAATATGTTAAAAATTGGCTAAATTGTTATTATTATTTTTTCATTAAAATTTAGCGATCGTTCCTATGGCAGCTATATGATATAATCGTCCGATCCGGCCCGTTTCGACGTATATAAAATTGAGAGCATATAGAAGACTATCTGCTTCATTCAGAAAGCTTCAAAACTGAGGGACTAGTTTGCGTAGAAACGGACGGACAGACAGACAGACGGACAGATGGACATGGCTAGATCGACTCGGCTGTTGATACTGATCAAGAATATATATACTTTATAGGGTCGGAAATGTCTTCGTCACTGCGTTGCAAACTTCTGACTCAAATTATAATACCCTGCAAGGGTATAAAATGAATATCATTGACAGTTAACCAACATTTTTTATTAAGGCACTCCAAATATTTGTCACCGAATTCACCTTATTTCCCACATATACAAGGTGCGTTCTAAAATAAACAGGACTTTTTAAACGTAGCGCCCCACAGTTGCAGTTTTCGTTGCAAAAATCATAACTCTTGAACGAGTTAAGTTATTTTCATAATTTTTATATGAAAGGTAATTTTAATACCATTTGATTAAGTGGTCATACTCTATGGTGTGATAAGAGAAGATTTTATAATCGAAAATTACTGGTTTTTGAGGCAGTTTTCTAAATTTTTATCCGATTTCGAAGTATAATTTTCGTTTGTTTTCTCTAAAAATGCTCATATGTTGCATATTTAATGTTTTAAAAACAAAAAAAATAATAATTTAAAGGAACAAAATTTCATTTTCATTTCATTCATTTCGTTTCATATCAATAAGTGTCCTTGAAAAATGGGTGAAAAATCCCTACTTCGGTAAGACATGTAATATTATAATTTGATTCTACCTTAGTTTTACCGATAATTTATGCCGCGTTCGATAGAGACCATAAAGATCCCAGACGGTTACCTTTTTTAACTAAAGATCGACCGCAAAGTCTAAATTTTTCTAAAAACATCTTGATTTTTTGCAACTCAAAAAAGGTTCAACTTTGAACACGTGCAACTTCTTAAATTCTCAACCGATTTGAATAATTTTTTGGAATCAACTCTTTTGAACTATTACCTGTTCAATGCACCGGCATCTTTCCGGCAACTGTGCGCCCCTGGTGGTGCAAAAATGAGCTTCGAAAAATTACAATTTGGTTTTAAAATTGGTAAAACTTTTACCGAAAAATTTCAATGGATAAAGCAAGTTTATGGCGATGATTGCCTATCCCGTAGCAGAGTGCACCAGTGATTTCAACGTTGTAAAAGTGGTCATGAGGACATCAATGAATATCAACATGTGGGCCAATCAAAATTCGTGATTGCATCTAAATTGTGCGTGAATTCATCAAAAATCAGTTGAAATCATTTTTGAAGTTCATGGAATTGAAATTAAACATCTCCAAAATATCGATTTATCGTATTTTGACCAAACATTTGGGCTTAAGAAACGTGTGTGCAATGTTTGTTCCGCACAAATTGACTGACAACCAAAAATTGGTCAGAATCAAGTTAATTATTTAACAAAAAAAAAAACACTTTTTTACCATTAGCCACCCCGTGTTTACCTAATATGGCTCCTTGCGAATTCTACCTTTTCGGAAAATGCATTTTCCCATGAAAAAAACCGCTATGCTGACATTGATGCCATCCAAAAGGCGACGAACGCCATCCTCAACATTATACCTACAAATGACCTAAAAAAGGCATTCGATAACCTTCTTGAACGTGCAAAACGTTGTATTCAGGCGGAAGAAGACTATTTGAAGGCGACCAATAAATAAAAGAAAATAATAATATTCATTTTTTAATGTAAGTCCCCTGGGACTTTTGAATTTCACCTTGTACATATGTATGTATATAGTATATTCTTGACAACGGCAGCATATTGAAACCTGAATTTCGAAGCCATACACAAGAAAGATATTTATTATTATCTTATAATCTTACCGCAAAGCCAATTTGCGTTTCACTTATAGATGGTGTAATTTAGGGGCGGCTTCTACCCTCACTCGGAAAGTGCCTGATAGGTATCTGTCCGGAACAGATAGTCACCAGATAAGCTTATAGTAGTTTAAATCATTTTCTACCACCTTTCCACAATGTATCCAAACCCAAAAGCATAACATAGCTCTGTAGACTGCTTTATAATAGTCGGTAGCACAGGCCTTCAAGACTTAGTTGGAAGAACAGTCGTTGATTCTAGTATGATTTGAAAATTGTATGTGAAGTTTCCATTTTAACTTTTCCTTGTATGCATTTAAGCTCAATTTGCTTTATATGTGGTTAAATGTTATCCTCATGGCTTTCTTAAATATCACAGTGTACTCTAGTTCTTTATGGCAGCGTCAACAAATTTATTAAAACCCTGATGATGTAAAGCACCGAAGGTTTTGGTTGCTTTGATTATCACAACCAATCGTTACAGCTGTAAGTCCCTTCGCCCTGTGCACTTGACGATCGAAAATCAGCGTTTGTTATTTTGAGGCGGAAAATATTTGCTCTGTCAATGCTAGTTGACTATCGTGTAACTGGAACTTCAGAAACGGGTAGGAACTGTACGGACTTCCTTATTATTAAAGGATTTTTGATAAATATATAAACATTTTTGGAAAAATTTCAAATATGGATCTGAGGCAGATGCATAGTTAATATTCTTGTAAAATAATGAGTCAAAATTAATAAGGAAGGTATCGTATGCTACAATGGTTCCAAAATTAGTAGCACTCAGCTATTGTTTCACGTTTCGATCATTTAACTTTATCTTTTCTGGTCAGATAATTGTCAGGTAGACTGCTTTGACAGTGACAGACCCAAGTAATACCAAGGAGTATGAATATAGTTATAGTAACGTGTATAACTTTGGAGGGCCTTAAAGTATTAACGATCCAAGAGTGAAAACAGAACAAATTCTGAAATAAATTACTTACCATGTCCCTCGATTCTTTTGCGTTTACAATTCGGATCTGGTGTTGCGTTATTGTTATTGTTGACACTGCTGTTGTTGTTGTTGTTGTTGTTGTTGTTGTTGCTGTGCGAATGGTGAGCATGATGTTGAATACCTAAAATTCCATTTATACTATAACCCGTGGTGGTGCGTTGTTCAGTCGGTGTCCCGTTTGCGGTTTCATTGGGGATCGGGATCGAGATAATGGGAACTGGGACAGAGGAATCAGGAGCGGAGATGGGAAGGGGTATTGAGGGATTTGAGTTGGCACTACCATTACTAGTAGCGCAACTGGGATTATTCGGAGCCTGTGGAACTGGATCTCCGCCATTTGTACCAGTGCTACTATCGAGACTCTCAGTGGTAATATTATGACCGAGATTCTGTGGCACATGATGCTGGTTTTGGTGATGATGGTGCACATGTTTAGCCTTTTCCGCGGCCTTATTGCGAACGATTCTAAAAAAAAAATCAAAATTTATATTTATTTAAAAATTTATATTTTATATATTGCATTTTTAAACAGATTTTTATACCCTTGCAAGGTATTATAATTTTAGTCAGAAGTTTGCAACGCAGTGAAGGAGACATTTTCGACCCTATAAAGTATATATATTCTTGATCAGCATCAACAGCCGAGTCGATCTAGCCATGTCCGTCTGTCCGTCCGTTTCTACGCAAACTAGTCCCTCAGTTTTGAACCTATCTAAATAAAACTTTGCAAATAGTCTTCTATATGCTCTCACTACTATATAAGTCGGAACCGGCCGGATCGGACGACTATATCATATAGCTGCCATAGGAACGATCGATAAATTTTAATGAAAATGATTAATACTTCGCCAATTTGTAAGATATTTGCATAAAATTTTAGATCTGACCATTTGTTATTATTTTACAATTTCGGTTTTAATTTTATCAAAATCGGACAACGATATCATATAGCTGCCATAGGACCGATCGAAAAATTTTGAGAAAAAATCTAACTAAGCCAATTTTCCACGTATTTTCATAAAATTTGAGACATGTCCATTTTGTATTATTTCAGAATTTTGGTTTTAATTTTATCAAAATCGGACCACTATATCATATAGCTGCCATAGAAATATATATATATCTGTTTGACTTTTTTGCTTGCAACATTTTTCGCCAGCAACATTCTGCACTGGCAACATTTATTTTATGACAGTACCCGAGAAAGCGAAAAAGTCAGAACATTTTCCTTCTTCTTCTTCTAATTACTGCAAGGGTATTTAAACTTCGGCATGCCGAATTTAGCTTCCTTTCTTGTTATACTTTCTAAGGTTCTGTCACATTGAATAAACACTCTTGCTCGTTCTCTTCAATCGGCATGCAACTTCACACAATTTTAATAGAATCCTTGACTTTTTTTTTAGCTAAACAAATTTAATCGTACTTCAAATATGGGATTGATGAAATTTTGCAAGCTTCATTTATTTATATATAGATTTAAATTTCTTCTATTAAATGAATAAGCACAATAATAACCTTCCACACAGATGAAATCCCCTGTTAAAAATCGATCGACTTTGCTACTCAAGTGACAGGAGTGGAAGGGTACACAAACTGCGGCCTCTCGATTTTAGGCTGTGGTCTTGTTACTATTTTTTTATTCGATCACACTTGATTGTAGCCTGTTGACTTGTTTAATTTCAGACCCCTGGTCGCACTGTTATGCATCGAAAATGTATAAATTTATATATTGTAGCCTGGAGGAACTCAAATTGGGATTAAAATTTTTGAATGTTCAACCGCACCCAACAACGACGGCACTCGACACGTGCTGCCATTCAGAATCAATTCGATTCATATTACCATTACCACTCGGGAACTACAACCCTGAAAAGTTGACATGTGACCGATGATGATAACGTAAGTCGCATAAGCCGTGGGGGTAATTTTTCCTACTATAATACAGTCAAAACAAAAAAATCCACATTAATGCGAAAATATGAGCAATGTGTGATGTGATGGCACTTGGGTAATGATTAGGGCGATGAGCGGTGATTCAATCGAATCAAAATTTGGTGTGCAGAACTCTGATCTGACCCAACCCCACTTGCCACTTTTTGGTATGTAATAGGACAGAAGAGGCTCGAGAGATTCATGAGAGATTCAGAATAGAGTTTCCCCAGGAGACAGACACTTAATAAAGTGACTTTCACATAGCACTCAACCAATTTTAGTTTTATTATCCAGCCCCTTTTGTGCCTTCCAAATGTACATCTGTGCTGCGTTGGCTTCTCCGCATATCCCAAACATATGTCTCGATTGTGTGCACTGTCCCCGTTCCACAATATATATTTGTAAATCCGAAATCCCAGAAAAATCTAAGCCAGTTAGCAGCAGAATTGACGGCTTTCGGTGGTCTCGAAAGCAGAAACCTGTCAGTTTTACTTATTTCTGATATACTCTTCATTTATTGTTCGGTATTTTGCTACAAAGCAGGTTATTACGGTTCATAAAATTATACAAAATAGCTGGGATTCACAATAAATACAGGGATTTTTTACAAAAAAATCATACATATATACAAAAATATGAAAATTAATTCTTATTATTCAACTTTAATAATTAATTATTATTCAACTTTAATTATTAATTTTAAATTGAATACACAAGTTGAGTGAGTAGTAACTGCTATGTTTAATTTTTAAAATAATAATTGAAAGTTGCAATTATTCTTCTTCGAAAAATATGGTATACATTGCCGAAACTGCAACGGATTCCAGGGAGTGGTAACTTGAGTTTTTCTCTATCAAAAAATGCTCGCATTGGCCAAATACGGTGAATACGTTTGTTGATTGATGATATTGAACCAGTGTTCGGTTTTAAAATCCTTCACAACGATGGTATTTTTGAACAAAAATTTAGTTTTTTTGGAGCAAGCCGAGCTGAGACGCGTATCATACTCAAGTTATCAGTCAAAATCAAACGAGCTGCTTCAGGGCCGATGTTCATGAGCTAAAGAAGAGGCGTACGCTACCTTTTTATACCCTTGCAGGGTATTATAATTTTAGTCAGAAGTTTGCAACGCAGTGAAGGAGACATTTCCGACCCTATAAAGTATATATATTCTTGATCAGCATCTCATTACTATATAAGTCGGAACCGGCCGGATCGGACGACTATATCATATAGCTGCCATAGGAACGATCGGTTATTTTAATAAAAAAAATTATAACTTAGCCAATTTTTAAGATTTTTGCATAAAATTTAAAATTTGGGCACTTTGTAATATTCCTGAATTTCGGTTTTAAATTAATCAAAATCGGACAACTATATCATATAGCTGCCATAGGAGCGATCGGAAAATTTTGAGAAAAAAATCTAACTAAGCCAATTTTCCGCATATTTTCATAAAAATTGAGGCGTGTTCATTTTGTATTATTCCAGAATTTCGGTTTAAATTTTATCAAAATCGGACCACTATATCATATAGCTGCCATAGGAATATATATATATCTGTTTGGTTTTGTTGCTTGCAACATTTTTCGCCAGCAACATTCTGTACTGGCAACATTTATTTTAAGACGGTACCCGAGAAAACGAAAAAGTTAGAACATTTTTCTTCTTCTTCTTATTATTATTGCAAGGGTATTTAAACTTCGGCATGCCGAAGTTAGCTTCCTTTCTTGTTGTGATTAATAAATATATATAAGCTACTAAGCATGAAATCAGTAGCAGAATAATATGTAATATATAATAGTTAGTTATTTAAATTATTTAGTTTTCTGTAGTAACGAATGCAGTGCTGCAATTGCGCCAGTGGAGGAAATTAAATTAAAGTAATTATGACGCCACTTTAGGTAACTACTTTATAAGGTGCTTGGCCAAAAACTATTGCTTGGACAAATTAAGGAATATTTTAAAATGTCCCAAATTGATCATGTTTTCTTGGATAAGCAGGATAACGCAACCATTGCATGAAAAATTCAAATGATGTATGTTTGTAGTATGAAAATTATACAATTTGGAAAGTTCAACCCAGATAGCTTTATAACTGTTTGATGCTGGAGAAGAATACAATATACAATTCTCAGGGCTGGACATGTTGTCAAAATTATCTGTATAAATACAATAATTAAAAAGGATATATCATGCAATAGAAGCATAATGTTGGATAATCGATCCATTTTCGTCCACGCTAACATGAGAGATATGTAATATTTGTAGGTGAAAATGTCAAATTTTTGCTTTCTTTATTAGCAAACTTTCATTCAGATAGCAATTTGCAAAAAGTTTGAGATAATAAAAGTGGGTTTTAAGATCAAAAATATTTGAAACCTAAGAAAAACCAAGCAATTTTAACAAGTTGTTTTTGTGGAGAAATGATACGTTCTTAATAGAATAGGGGTTAGCAGCAGTCAAACTTGACATGAGAAGTTTGTTGGTAGCATCCTCTCGCCCGTTAAAAGCTTCCCAAAAATATTGGTCTACGAGCGGAAATGCATATAAATAACAGGCGGCAATGTGGGACAGTGACAGTGTCGACAGCGTCGGCGGAACACACTGCCACGTGGCCAGTTGGATTCAGTTATTCAAACGATTTCGGTAATAAAGCCACTCTCCGTGGACCGGAAACTCGAAGTGGTCGTCGTTGTGGTCGTGTGTCAAGCATTGTGCCACAATTATGAACGCTAAAAACTACTTACGATATTTTTATTAGCCTGAAAGGTTTCGCGTATTTTGGTAGAAATATATACATACATATTTATATGTAAAGTCATGAAAGTACGACGATGTTCTGAGCTCGAAGGCGGAAGCCGAACTTTATCAGGATGACAATGACAGCAAACAAACAGACACGAACGGACATGCGTATATCCGTTGTAATCTCTTTATTATCGTAAAGCGCAATTCCTATTCCCCTTCAAATTTTTCGAAGTTTTTAGTCGGTATTTTTACTAGTCATACTTTATTTCCCCCAATGCAATATTACTATACTATCTGCTACATATATGGTTTGCCTTTCCCTTCTTTAATTAATTAATTTTTTTCTTACCGATTTATTGAAGAAACACTGGGCACATTATCCTGGGAACATATTGCCTCGGCCAGTAACCGATCCCGTATCTCCCAAGCAAACATTGTTGGATTCTCGCGTTTATAATTCGCAATAGCATCCACAACGGGAGGTGTGGCGACCTTTGGCTTGGAACCGCCAATGACGCCGGCCTTAAAGCTACCAGTCTCATAATATCTAAAAATAGAACATAATATAATTATTTTATTTGTTGCTAATTTTAAAGTTGAGAAGTAGTTACCCTTAATTTTAAGATAATATATGAGGGTTCTGTGAGAATAAGAGAACAAGTGAGCGGTTTCCGCTCTCAAGAAATCATTTTCATTGCAATTTAATTATTATTATTATCAATATTATATTTTGAAATATTTAAAAATTGTCATATTCCAGACGGTGATGTACCATATGCGAATAAAAACAGCGAAGTTATTATTTATATATTATATATGTACATATACTTAATGGGGTCAGAATTGACTTCACATTTGCGATAAACACAAAAATATATATATACATATACACGGCGATGTGTTCAAACTTTGAATAAAAATGAATTAAATTAAAGATACGTAAGTGATCTTTATAGTGCTAAATTACCTTGATAGTATCTTGGACACACAGCCATGGCTCACACGTAACTGTCGTGATATGTCACAGGGACGGACCCCGTTGTGAGCCAACTCCACAATTCGCTGACGTACAACGTCGGGCAAGGGGCGACCATTAACGAATACACCACCCAATTGATTAACACCACCGTGACCTGTTAATAATTAAATTAATTAATAAATAAAAATAAATGTTAGGCATTTTTTTTTTTATTATCAAATCAAATATAGGAACACATAGACGTTTCAGAGTCTTATCGATAAAAAAAAAAAACAAGAAAGAAAGCAAAATAATTAAATACCCTTGCAGAAAATATGTGGAAAATTGGCTTAGTTAGATTTTTTTCTCAAAATTTTCCGATCGGTCCTATGGCAGCTATACAATATAGTTGTCCGATTTTGATAAAATTAAAACCCAAATTCTAAAATAATACCAAATTGTCAGATCTAAAATTGTATGCATATATCTTAAAAATTGGCTAAGTTATAATTTTTATACCCTTGCAGGGTATTATAATTTTAGTCAGAAGTTTGCAACGCAGTGAAGAAGACATTTTCGACCCTATAAAGTATATATATTCTTGATCAGCATCAACAGCCGAGTCGATCTAGCCATGTCCGTCTGTCCGTCTGTCCGTCTGTCCGTCCGTTTCTACGCAAACTAGTCCCTCAGTTTTGAAGCTATCTGAACGAAACTTTGCAGATAGTCTTCTATATGCTCTCACTACTATATAAGTCGGAACCGGCCGGATCGGACGACTATATCATATAGCTGCCATAGGAACGATCGGTAAATTTTAATTAAAACAAGAAAGGAAGCTAACTTCGGCGTGCCGAAGGTTAAATACCCTTGCAGTAATTAGAAGAAGAGGAAGATGAAAAAGAAGAAAAATGTTCTGACTTTTTCGCTTTATCGGGTACTTTCATTAAATTAATGTTGCCAATGCAGAATGTTGCTGGCGAAAAATGTTGCAAGCAACAAAGCCAAACAGATATATATATTCCTATGGCAGCTATATGATATAGTGGTCCGATTTTGATAAAATTAAAACCGAACTACTGGAATAATACAAAATGGCCATGTCTCAAATTTTATGAAAATATGCGGAAAATTATCTTAGTTAGATTTTTTTCCCAAAATTTTCCGATCGGTCCTATGGCAGCTATATGATATAGTTGTCCGATTTTGATAAAATTAAAACCGAAACTCTACAATAATACCAAATGGTCAGATCTAAAATTTGATGCAAATATCTTAAAAACTGGCTAAGTTATAATATTTTTCATTAAAATTTACCGATCGTTCCTATGGCAGCTATATGATATAGTCGTCCGATCCGGCCCGTTCCGACTTTAATAGTGAGAGCATATAGAAACTATCTGCAAAGTTTCATTCAGATAGCTTCAAAACTGAGGGACTATTTTGCGTAGAAACGGACAGACGGACACACGGACAGACGGACATGGCTAAATCGACTCGGCTGTTGATGCTGATCAAAAATATATACACTTTATAGGGTCGGAAATGTCTCCTTCACTGCATTGCAAACTTCTAACTAAAATTATAATACCCTGCAAGGGTATAAAAACAGAGCTTAGAAAATAATTCATTAATTTTACTTCGTGTTTTTCATCATTTGAATTTTAAAATGAAGCGAAATTTACGAATTCATAGAAACAAAGGTCAATTAGTGTTTAATATGTGAGCTTCAAAAACTTTAAAGCGATATCCTTAAAAGTGTCTCTCAAAATTCTGCGTTCACGATAGCTTAAAATTTAAAAATGTATACATCACTTTTTAAATGTATATACATTTATTAATGTTACAATTTTTATATTCTTGCACGGTATTCTAATTTTAGTTTTTTTATATTCAGGATTAACTGTCGGGTCGATCTAGTCTGCCCGTCCGTCTGATTGTCCGTCTGTCAGTTAGTTCGTCAGTCCGTGCGTCCGTTTCTACTCAAACTACATCTTATACAAACGTTGCATACATACATATATTGTCTTAATCAACTGCCAAGGCGATCTAGCCAAGTCTATCTCTCCTTTTTAATTTTATGAAAATGGAATGAAAATTTAATGCCTATGCATACCTTAGAGGTTAGAAACATAGAAACAATCCGTAAATATAGAGAAAACTGTTCAGTGTAAATCTAATAGTGTATAATAAATGAATTTTATAATGTCGTATAAATATCCTCTCGATTTGTAAGCCAATTGCAAACAACAAGAGTATTCAACTTAAGCGTCCCGAAGTTGGCTTTCTTTCTTTATGTTTATTTTTAAATTGTATCTTTGACTTTCAACTTTTATTACAAATCTGGGGAAACCCTTAGGGGAGTGATCCTCTTTAACTCGTACGTTAATAAATTCATTTTAAATCTAAATTTTCAAAATGCTGGATGCAATTTTTTATTGTATAAGTAATATTTTCTATCGCAGAAAAGTATTTAAAAAGTGGTCCGTTTTGATAAATGTATTAAATATAAATAAATATATATATATATATAGTTTAAGTCCCATCGTCACTTATATAGTACCTCGTCAAAATGAGGTTAAGTAAAATTTTTGCTATACATTTATTTATTGTTATGTTGGGATGAAACTTAATAGCACGGAAGGGTTTTAACAGTAAGGATAACAATTTAATCTTGCTTTTTCATTGCATTTTTTCAGTAATTATTACGAACATCAAACACCAAGATCAAGTCAAAACACAAAGATACATCGCGTTTTAAAAATTAAAAGACCAAATGAAAAACATACTATGTGAAGTGAGGCAGAGGACGGCGAAAAAGACAGAGGCAAAAGGCACTTGTGTTTCCACCCCATTTACATCCTGTCACTTCTCTGTGGGATTCTCAATTATTTCATTAATTTGCTTTTGCGGTACTGAGAAGGCTGTGTGCCTTAATTATGGAATTGACTTGAAGGCAAAGGGGTGGAGAAATACCAATATTTAAATGTAAACCAAAAACTAAATAAAAGACAAAGTTTTCATAATAAATTTAAATAAATATATAATAATTAAGAATATTCTATATATGTATATTAAATAAGAACACATTTGGCAATAGTATTTTAATTTTTACCTTCGGAATTTGTGATGCTTGTGTTTTATGATAGGTAATGTGATTATTTATATTGCCCCAAAATAAAGTTTAAATAATTTAACGAGTTTCGGTAGCTCTGCATAGTAGCTCTGAAAAGTTTCTAAAAGCTCTATAATACCCTTCGTTCTAGCAGTACTGAACTGCATTTTTCTTAGTTCAAGAAATATTACCCTTAAATTTAAAAAAGTGTCTTTTTACCGAAAAAATTGCCCTAAGAAAACAAAAATAAACATTTTATTAATGTAAGAAAAAAATCACCATTAATTTTGAAAGAGTTCCCATATTTGCGGACATTGCCCTTTTAACGTGAAATTCTGCCTAGATTTAAGCAAAATGTTTATTATTATTATTATAATAGAACCAGTTGAGAATAGTAGGCGCACGCGTAAGAGATTCGCCGGTAAACATATTTAAACAATTCGTTATTGTTTCAAGAAATATCGTTCTAAATATACCAAAATTCAAGTCGCCCATAAAATATGAAAATGTATCTACAATTAAAAAAAAATCTACAAAATATATATTTTGCAGAAAAAAATGGACTTTAGCCCTATACTTACATTTATTCCTGCTTACTTTTCCAAATTCGCGACTGCGACTGAGTGTTAGGTATATTTACTGGCCTGATTTTAAATGACATAAACAATAAACAGCTGAATAGTTTCAAACACACTTCCGAAAACTACTTCAACATCGAATTGTCCTACGCTCAGCAGGATATCAACTGCTGCTCTGTGAAATTATGAACAAAGGGCTATTGTTTGGTGTCGCATACAAGGACTACAATGGATAATGTTACAGAAAACTCGACTATCAATTCAATAAAGTATCCATTGACTTTTAAAAATATAGAAACAACAACAACAACGAAATGGAATGCAAAAAGGTGTTCTCTGTTTAGTTTTAGTAGTAAACAAGAATGGAAGCTAACTTCGGAATGCCGAAGTTTAAATACCCGTGCAGTAAATAAAATAAAAAGGTTTGGCCTTTTCGCTTTCTAGGGTACTGTCATAGAATAAATGTTGCCAGAGTGTTGCTGGCGAAAAATGTTGCAAGCAACAAAGCCAAACATATATATATATTTCTATGGCAGCTATGTGATATAGTGGTCCGATTTTGATAAAATTATAACCGAAATAATGGAATAATACAAAATGGCCATGTCCAAAATTTTATGAAAATATGATCAAAATTGGCATAGATTTTTTTTCTCACAATTTTCCGATCGGTCCTATGGCAGCTATATGCCAGAGTTGTTTTGATAAAATTAAAACCGAAATTCTAAAATAATACCAAATTGTCAGATCTAAAATTTTATGCATATATCTTAAAAATTGGCTAAGTTATAATTTTTTTCATTAAAATTTACCGATCGTTCCTATGGCAGCTATATGATATAGTCGTCGTCTGCATAGTTTCATTTAGATAACTTCAAAACTGAGGGACTAGTTTGCGTAGAAACGGACAGACGGACAGGCGGACATGGCTAGATCCACTCGGCTGTTGATGCTGATCAAGAATATATACACTTTATAGGGTTGGAAATGTCTCCTTCACTGCGTTGCAAACTTCAGATTAAAATTATAATACCCTGCAAGGGTATAAAAAAATAAAAGGAGAAGTGTAACAAGAAAGAAATCGAACTTTAGCATGCCAAAGTTTGTTTCGGACATATAGAGAAACAAAAATATATTTTGATAAAAATTGGAAACATTATTTTACAATTGTGTAACACAAAAAGGAAAACAAATCGGCTATATCAAATAGCTGCCGTTTAAAATATCGGAAAATTTTTAGAAAGAACGTATTAACTTTGACAGTTTTTAACAAATTTCAAAATACATTGACACAACGCTTTTTTCGATTAGTATACAATTTCGGTTTTATTTTTATTAAAATCGGGCGACTATATCTTAAAGCTTAACTCCAACATATTTCCAAGATATTTTAGAATCAGTCTACGTAATTTTTGTCAACCTTTAATTTGTCTGGTCAAGATTTCCGCTGTCGGAATATTAATTTTTCATTCTTTGCAATCCTTAAACATATGTATTTTAAATTACTTACGTATTTTAAACATTATTGTTTTTATCTCAACTTGTAAACATGTGCTTTTGTTTCGCATATACATTTTTTAAATATAAAGAAATAAAATAAATCTTCATGTACGGTTGCACAAATCCGTTCTTCTACAGAACGAAATCGTTATATTTCTATTCACTCTTAAAAATATTGATTTATGTGGAATTGGAAAAGATAGTTGCAAATTTTGCCTAATAACCTTATCTAAAAATCCCTAGGTAGATTAGCTTATGATTTGTTCAAAATTTAAGGTCAAAACATTAAAGACTGTAAGGGATGTGCAATAAAAGGAAATATGAAATGAGTAGCCTGGGACAAAAGCATACACAGCAAATTAATTAAATTGTACTTCTTAAAGTTATCTTAATCGGAAAATCGTAAAGGATTTAAGCCATTCTTAAAAGTATTCAAGATATTTAGAGGAAAAAATGAAAATGTACTAAAAAGTTTACAGTTGTGTAAACCTTCAACCCATTACATTTGGTGTTGTTTATATTATTATTACATGTATAATATTCCATCATATTTTGGTTGTATCGATAGGCCGTAGATAAGTCCATTTTTTAGACAGTTTTAATATAAATTTAAACTTTTACTTGTATTTTATTATTAATTATTAATTTACTATCACAAAATCTTGAAATATTGAGTAGACGCACAATCACTATATCACTTTTTTTCCATTTTGGGCACCATTACTTATTTTGAACATTACATCATTTGAACATAATTTTTGTTGTATTCTTGTCGATCTCGGGTGTAAGCGTTAAATTGTAAGCGTGACGGCAAACCGCAAACCGTAACCGCAACCGATGATGGTGAGCCCGAACCTGTAATCGATGCTGAGATACGATATACAAGCCAAAAGAAATCCTACTGCGAACGAATGTTCTGATTGACGTTACGGCGATGTCCTAGAGAGCGCGGAGTTTTGATTTTCCGTTTCTGTCACAAACTTCTTTGCATAAAAGTAAACCGAGCACCGAGCCTTATCGTTTCTATAACCTCCTCTTGGCTTTTTATTCTTCTTCCATTATATTTTTTTTTTACACAAATGAATTTTCTCTTTCATCTTTGTTTTTCTTGCCGTAAAATATTGCTAACCATTTTTTCCACACAGTTTGCTGTTTAGCCGCAAGAGATTCTGCGCATCGTCTTTACTTATTCTTATCTATATTTTCGGGAACACGCGCGGGCGTTTCGTGGTCCTTGGTCTTTTTTACGCTTGCCAACAACCAACACCAACAAGCGATCCGTAACGTCTCAAACCCCGTAACGCCTATGCCTATCATCTTACAAAGGAAACTCTGTGAACCGACCAATGAAGACAGAGCCCCAGCAGTTTTAGAGAAAAAGAAAGAGAGTAGGCGATGGAGAATTGTATCTCTCCTTCTTCAGTGGATGCTTTTCCGGGCAGCCAATCCATAGGCTAACGGATGCAGCAGTGATGCCAACACCGTTTCGTTCATGTTTCGTCTGCACCACGAACACCAAGTTGAGAGGGCTAAGAATAGCAGTTTGTCTCAGTGTAGGTTATTTTTAAATTTTATATCAACAATTAACTCATATAATCCTTAGTCGATACTTTGATATAACATTAAAGGCTCACATCTATTATTATATTATTAATATTATAATATTTAAGATTTAAAATTTCGAAAAATTCTTTTATTCTTGAAAATAAAGCATCTCCAACTGAGAAACAGATAATGAAGCAAAAAGAAAGGCAAGAGATTCAGGGCGTAAGAGAGAGAGTAACCGAAAAGGGGGCGTACCCTTCGAGAATTCCACCAATAAAAGATAAGGAAGGCGGCCAGGCCGACACATCTGCAACTCGGTAGCCAATCACAGCGCACGCACAGCGCACACCTTTCCCTTTCTATCTTCCACTTAAGTTCGCACAGTCTTCGGCTCTTTCGGCATCCCTTTTCCACACACATACCCTGCAACTGGGAGTGTGAATTGATTGCTCACGTTGTCCGCCTCGCACTTATCACGCGTCCCTGTCTATAACTTTCTTTACGCACTTTTTTTTAAATCGACACAGATAAAAATTTTTCGTTGGCTGAACCTGAAGCACCTTATCAGTAACTTTACTGTAAAATTGTGGTGCGTGTGTATGGCCGGTAAAATTTTACCACCGTAAATAGATACAGCTGCGGTTAAAATAAGGACGCTATTGAGATGGCTTTTTAATCACACAGAAAATATATAGTCCGAGTGTATCTTTGTGCTGCAGGCGAGGTTGATCGACAGTGGAATACGCAAACGTTTTGCGTTTTTCATTATAACAAAGACGTTTCTCAGTGGTACGCCTCTGTATAATAATATAATTTTATTTAAATAGGAACAAATTATTTATAAATAGTATAATATAGCTACATTTAATGCCAACATAGATTTTATATTTATACCCTTGAAGGGTATTTTAATTTTTTTAGATGTTTGCAACGCAGGGAAAGGCAATTTCCGATCTTATAAAGTATATACATATATTCTTGATCAGCATCAACAGCCGAGGCGATCTAGCCCCGTCTGTCCGTTTCTACGCAAACTAGTCCCTCAGTTTTAAAGCAGTCTAAATGAAACTTCGCACACAGTCTTCTTATGCTCTCACTACTATATAAGTCGGAACGGGCCGGATCTGACGACTATTTATGGCAGCTATATATATCATATCGGTGAATTTTAATAAAAAAAATTATGATTTAGCCAATTTTTAACATTTTTGCATAAAGTTTTAGATCTCCCCATTTAGTATTATTTTATAATTTCATTTTTAATTTTATCAAAATCGAACAACTATAACATATAGCACCCATAGGACCGATTGGACAATATTGAGGGAAAAATCTAAAGAAATATTTGCCACATGCCGAAGTTTAAATACCCTTGCAGTAGGTAAAAGAAGAAGGCGAAAAATTATCTGACTTTTTTTTGGCCATGTCTCAAATTATAGATTTTTCTTTGAAGTCCGAGGTTAGCTTTCTTTCTTGTTCAATATATTTATGTCTACCTCTTACAATTCCAGAATTGTTGTGTTTACAAATACACAGTTTTCGTAACTGCGTATCTGCTCGCAGGTGCGATCAACAAACTAATAGAAAATAATATAAAAATTTGCTTAGAAGGAATAAGGAAAACACTAGAACATAATTAATATTATGTCGTTTGTAAACATTTTCTTGTTTCTGCTCTGGAGAGTTATTAATTGTTTTTTATCGGTTTATGATGATCAAATTACAATGCATTCCAAACTTTTGACTAGGAGAATAATACCCTACATGGGTTAAAAAAGATATCAAGTTGCATTTGGGCCGTCCTTGTTACGGGGGGCACCTGGTTTAGAACGCTGAAAATCGCATGTTTTAGGTTGACTTACGTATGAAATGTTTCAAGTAGTTTTGAAATAGGTCATAGATACACAAATCTAGCAAAAAATGTACTTTCACTTTATTTGATACTGTTCAGCAATTTTGTGTCTATTTTGTAAACACGATAGCGATCGTAGTTTTTATTTGAAACATAAAAATGAATACTTTTTTATAGCTGAGGAGTTTTTTCCCCTCTATGTGAACCTAAGATATTCGAAGATATTAATAAAATTATTTATTTTATGACTGTTTATGAAAAAAATCAGCGTTTTCCTGAAGAATTTTTAAGATAATTTAAAAACTTATTTTATGATTTTTAGGTTCACATAAAAGCCTACACTATTAGCTCTACAAAGGGTGTCACTTATGAAAATGCGACAATTACAACTATTTTCTTTTTTTTCTGCGGAACGATTAGGAATTTGACTATGAAATTTTGTGGAAATATTCGGAATATATTTCTAATCGAAGGAGATAAGTTTTAAAAAATCGATTTTTTGACCCTCTAAACCAGGTTTCTCCCTTAAAGTCTATGGTTTAAAATTTAAATAGAAGGCTGCGGCGAATTTAATTGCAGAACTTGGGGTTTAGCTCAAATCGAACATCCTCAATATATAATATCATGGTTAAATTACGGTTTTTCATTATTTGTGAAGGCCGAAATGAGCGCCGAGCGTTTTAAATAAACTTGATTTTCGTGAAACAGATGTGAATGTTGAGATTGACAGACTAACATGTCTAAATTTAATCGGTCGCAAACGAAAATATACTTCCGTACGGTTAACTAATATCAGCAGGTAAACAAATCAAGCAAAACCATAATAAAGGAATTCCCGAACGAGTACTGAATGCTCGTGAACTGAAAACATAAGCTTAAAGCCATTAAACTTAAGAGGGTTGATTTTACTCAATTACCCTTGGAGATATGTACATATATATGTATATATGTATATGACCTAAAGAATGTTGAATAGTCTACTGGGAATTAAAAGGTGACACAATCTGATTATAATATCTCTCCGCTGTAATAAAAGTAACAGCTGTTGTGTTCGCCTTAGTGGTTCTCTTACAATGATATATATTTTAATTTTACCAAAGAAAAGCATATCTTTTGGATAATAGCGAAAATGTCATCTACAATTTCTTGTTTTAAATTTAAGAAAAAACTGATTACAAATAACTGAACTAGTTTCTTATTCGGCAATATCTGGTATTGATATTTCGCAGTTTTGCGCCAAAACTTTAGTTGTTTAGAACTTAAAGGAGTGGGACATCTTGCCTTTTGGCATTTTTAGTTTTAAATAAAATTAAAAAGGTTTCAGGCATCAAAACAGAGATTTTATTAAGGCACACTGACAAAAACTTTGCAGTTGGAATATCTTTGAAACGGGGTAGTGGATTGAGATAAACAGGTGTCAAACACCCTTGAACTGGCGATTTCGATACATCAAAATCAGCCGGATATCCATTTAAAATGTGTTTTGTTGTTCTCTTATATAATCGCATTGGTCGTAGTAATCATTTAAGCACTGCAAGAATCGTCATCTTAGAAAAACATTTCCATTCGACCCAAGTCTTCTCCAGTGACTTAATTTCTTCCATTGACCAGCGCAAATAAATGAAAGACATAAAAAAGTCCAGGAAACAGGCCTTGTGGTCGAAGTAAGTATTTTTTTTTCAATTAGCAGGGATACTTGAGACTACTCCAACAGAAAGCCACAACACAGAAAATTGATCAGGTGGCAGTGGCGGTCAGTTAGGTATTGTGAGAACAATTGTAACAGAGGGAATAACAGAAAGAAATCGAGTGTCCAGTAACAAACGTGGGAGATATGTGTTTGTAACCTGTATAAATTTAATACTCGGTCACACGATACTCCTTAAGACAAAAACAGAAAAAGTGTATTTATAAATTAACTTTCTGCGATATATACATATGTTTAAAAATTAAAAGGAAATATATATTTTTGTGTACATATACTTTACATTTAAGGATACATACAATAAAATAAATTAAATATTTGTTTGATATTTTCAGGATATATAATATAAATATATGATAATGATGAATGATAATTTTGTTCTTAATAATTGATCTTCAAAGTAACAAGAAAGGAAGCTAATTTCGGCAAGCCGAACTTTAAGTACCCTTGCAGTAAGTAAGAACAAGATGTTCTGACTTTTTCACTTTCTCGGGTACTGCCATAAAATAAATGTTGCGAGCAAATAATGTTGCGAACAAAATAAGTGATGCGAGCAACAAAACCAAACAGATATATGTATTCCTATGGCATATATATGATATAGTGGTCCAATTTTGATAAAATTAAAACCGAAATTCTGGAATAATACAAAATGTCCATGTCTCAAGATTTATGAAAATATGTTAAAAATTGGCTAAGTTATAATTTTTTTCATTAAAATTTACCGGTCGTTCCTATGGCAGCTATATGATATAGTCGTCCGATCCGGCCCGTTCCGACTTATATTGTAGTGAGAGATATGCTCTATATAGAAGACTGCAATTTTTTTTTATTTAGATAGCTTTAAAACTGAGGGACTAGTTTGCGTAGAAACGGACGGACAGACAGACGGACAGACGGACATGAGTAGATCGACTCGGCTGTTGATGCTAATCAATAATATATATACTTTATAGGGTCGGAAATGACCCCTTTACTGCGATGCAAACTTCTGACAAAGGTATAAAAATATATTTGTAATCTAATATTTAAAGAATGTTAAGATATCTATCCGTCCGTCTGTCCGGTGCTCACAAACTAAACTCTTAGTTGAATGAAGCTTTGCAGTTGGACTTGTCTCTATTCAATTCAAAATGCTAAAATTATTGTATCATTTTTAAATATATTTTATATATCTCTGTATTTTTTCCATTCTTAATGATCCAACTGGAAGATGGAAGGGTATAAAATCGTTGGCGTACCGAAGTAAGATTCTTTTCATGTTTAAACTTACCGTCGCCAGAAATACTGCCTTGCGAACTGTGGGAATCTTCTGAAATAATAAATTAAAATAAATTATTCGGGATTTAAAAATAACATTTTATTTATTAATATTTGTACTTTATATGTGTTTAAACGTGTAAATACCTGCCCCGTTTTGAACATCATTCATAGCTGCTATCCATCCATCGACTCCCTGAGTATTTGTCATGAAATTGTTGTTTACACTTGGCGGCGTTGTACTTAATATTCGGTTTGAATATTCATCAAACTTGTTGGTCACTATAGAGCAGAGGAAATATAAATATTAAAATTAGAACAATTGCAAATATACATACGAAAAATAAAAGTCGTGGACATTGAAAAATTCCTTATAATCCACACACAAATTCCGTGACTTAAAAGGGTCTCCTTTTTTTTTTTAATTTTGCTTTCAATAAAACTGAACATGAATCGAAAAGAATCGCAGAGAAGAATAGCTTTCTGCTGTTTATGCTGTTTTTTTTTTCTTTAAGAGGGAAAGAAAAAATGTATTGCTCTTGTTATTCTCCTAGCCCCAACTCTTCCGTTAAGGAAGCTATTGTTCTTGGATGTTAGCATTCTTTCATTTTAATCTTAAAACTAGAAATAATGTTAATCAAATGAAAATGTAATCCTTTTGTTTAACTGAAGCTCCTTAGTGGTTGGTGCATTTTGACTTATACATATACTTCCTGCAATAGAGTGAAGACTATCGGAAAGATCATCCAGATAGCTCTAAGACTTAGAGACTAAATCATATAATTTTTCGAGATCACTTCAACTCACTTTTCTCAAAGAGAAATAAATAAAATAAAATACTCTATAAGTTTAGCTTTTAGAGAAGTGATCTGGGGGTAAGGAATGACAGATTGAGAGAAAACTGAATACCCCCCTCTGTGTTTTTTTTTTGTTTTTCTTGATATAACCGAATGGTCTTTAATTATCTAATGCTAGCTGAAAGTGTATAGAAACTTCGGAGTGTCGTAGTAAACTTAATTTCTTGTTAGTTTCTTTTATTTAATAGGGCAGATTGACTTGTTTTATTTTGTTAAATTAAGAACAGCTATAGTAATCGGAAATAGTTACATTGAAAACGTTGAAAATATTTTTATTTTGTGTGGCACAAAAGTATTGTTATGTTATTATAAAATATAATTTTATATATGGGCATCTCTGGTGTCACAGGTGACATTAGTATGCATTCATAAAAAAAAATTAAACCAAAACTTTATTTTAATTTACAAAATTAAAAATTAATAACAATTAATTTTAATGTATGTAATTTATTTAAGTTGACTTTAAAATATTAAGTAGTGTTTTAATTGTAAATAAATTGTAATCGGTGCCGCACGCGACAGGTCGCACTTGACATTTTCTTCCATCGTACTTTTCGTGAAGTTGTTATACCCTTGCAGGGTATTATGGTATAATTTTAGTCAGAAGTTTGCAAGGCAGTGAAGGAGACATTTCTAGATCAACAGCAACAGCCGAGTCGAATTAGCCATGTCCGTCTGTCCGTCTGTCCGGCCTTTTCTACGCAAACTAGTCCCTCAGTTTTGAAGCTATCTGAGTGAAACCCTGCAGATATGCTCTCACTACTATATAAGTCAGAACGGGCCGGATCGCACGACTATATAATATAGCTGCATAGGATCGATCGGTAAATTTTAATGAAAAAATTATAACTTGGCCAATTATTAACATATTTGCATAAAATTTGAGACATGGACATTCTGTATTATTCTAGAATTTCGGTTTTAATTTTATAAAAATCGGACCACTATATCATATAGCTGACGTAGGAATATGTATATATATCTGGTTGGCCTTATTGCTTACAACATTTTTCGCTAGCAACATTCTTCGCTGGGAACATTTTTCTCTAGCAACAATTATTTTATGACAGTACCCGAGAAAGCGAAAATGTCAGAACATCTTTTTTCTTCTTCTTCTACTTACTGCAAGGGTATTTAAACTTCGGCACTTCTTTCTAGTTTACTATTTAGGTAAATCAGGAAAGCGTAAATGCGATTTCTTTTGACTCTTTGAAATCTCCCAGTGACGTTAGAAAGCCCATATATGAAAATATATATTTTTTTTAATTTTAAAACTTTATAATAGGCTCTAAGAAGCTATAAATGTTTGGTGAGTAGCAGCAGTATTTATATTTTACACAACTCAGGTAATGGGATTTAATTTGATTGATTGACTTATATTGATGTCAAATGAAACACTGATTTCACTATATTTTTAATTTAAAATTATAAAATGAATTAAACAAGAAATATAAGTTAAAAACGTTACTTACTCTTTCCTTTCTCATCTATTTGCGGCGAGACATAGACGTTACTTCCGATATGCTGTTGCTGATCATGAGGAAGGCTTACGGTATCATTGGGAATGCTCTGCAAAGTGTGTAAAGTTGGCGGATCGACCTGAGACTGGTGCTGTGACAACTGATGTTGTTGATGATGCTGCAAATGCGGATTATGATTGTGCTCAGAGTTTAGTGTCTGTTCTGGTGCACTCTGAAGATGCGAGGGCTGATGGTGAATTATACGGTGTTGAAGCTGATGTGAGAGTGACGGCCCGGCGAGCCCATGGCCAAGAGGGTGGGGCGATGAGGTTTGCATATCCATTATAAACATCAGAAACTGCAAAGGCAATAAAAAATAAAATCGAAAATATAGTTTGAAAAAGATAAGCAAAAGCATTGAAAAAGGTGTACACAAAACAAAAATAATAATAAAGTCAGTTTACACAAAAACTAACGCTTCTTCCAGATTTCGCGACGTAGTAAAGGAGTAATTTTTGGCTCAAAAATATATATACTCTTGTTTTTCGTCCTCTTTCTACGCAAACTATCCTCCTACTTTTAAAGCTATCTGAGTGAATAAATTTATTTATCAAAATATAGGGTAAATTTAAAAGATTCTTGGATATGTTAAAATATTTACAATTTATGTATACAAATATAATTTAATCCCTTATTTACCCTTTAACGCAATGCGAGCGCATAATTACATTTCCATTTCCCGCTCATTTGCACGGAAAATACATACATATATATATACATATGCAATAAGTACATTCGTCGTGGTCACGACACCAGCTCTTTTTCAGTTCCTTAGCAAGGTGCACTTCTACGTGAACCCCGCGCAAACTCGCTCACCTGTTCTTAATTGACCTTTTTGGGCTATCCCCTAAGGGTCATCCTTCACCGTAGAAAGGATAGAAGAAGCGACTGAGGCAAAAGGCACAAAGTCTAGGATGCCATCTGTTTTTCTACATTTTTTTTTTTTTTTAATTGTTTTTCCCAATTTATAAATAGGCATTAGCTGGTTAAGACACATTGTTAGGCTACATAAGTTTATTTTGAAATGATCATATAATTTAACATTTTACTTAACTTCCTTAATAAATTTATTTGACATCTCCATATTTCCCAAAACGTTGAGTCCTGAGTAATACTATGAAGCTACAGTATAATAATTCACGATCTATCAAAGCCGGTTAAAAAGAATTCCCGAAGAATACTCCAAATATAAAATTTTAGATCGACTTATCGAGATATTATTACAATTTAATTTATGATTTCTATGGTTTTATTACCCCAAACCCCCTTAAGCCGATGTTTAAAACTTCAAGGAATGCTTTTCTTCCACAATGAATTACTTGCACCATCATTTATAGGTACTACCGGAAACAAAATAAATGGGAAGAAGGGAGGGAGGACTTTTATATGAAATTCCCGAAATATACTTTATACAAACATGTAAGTAAGTTTTTAAGTATTATATATATGAAGTCAAGGAGTTGTCTTTCTTACTAAGGGTTCAAGGTAGAGCACAACACAAAAGTTCACGGTTAAAGTATGGTAAGGTGGTTGGTGTTTCTAGATACTATTACGCATACTATTACTCACTCTTCACATTCAATTCGAGAAAAATAAAAGTGGGAAAAAGAATCGCATTTTCACACACTTCCCACCAAATAATAATGGCGTCAGACAACAGTCTACAAAAAACGGTGGAAAATAAGAAACTCAAGGTCAGGAGCGTGGGTACAGAAGGTATTTATTGTATTGCGCCCCATCAAGTCAGTTTTGTTGTTTTTTTTTTTTTATTGTCTAATCCCATACAAAATTTTGTTAGGTTAGCTTAAAAAATTTATAAATAACGCAAGCATAAATACTTTACAAAAACTTAAGTAATAATAATGTAACGGAAATATTCAATACCCATAATTACAAAAAACTACAAAACAAACAAACACGTACGTATTAAATATAGTTTTAAAAGTTACTTACCGATAATAATATATAATTTATCCAGATAATGAAATTAATATATTTTTAATTGATAACTGATTTCAGTAGCATTTTTTGGTGCCCCAAATTGTTGTAATAAATAATTGCGAGGTTACATAATTAATTAATTTTTATTTTTTATATTAAATACAATTATTTCTTGATTTATGTGTTTGTATTTTTCTTGTTTTTGTATTGCACAAGTCACTTTCCCAATAAAGGTCACTACTTCGGCATGCTTAAAGAGAACAGCGCACCGCGTTCCACCTGTTGGAGTTCAAGGCGGGTTTTCACACAGGTGCAGCGAAGATCGTTTGAACTGTACGCCAAGAGATCTCGAGCGAAACTAAATTGTTGAATGGTTAATGTGGACGTCGGAAGCCGTATGTATATGTGTGTTTTGTCTTTGAGTAGCGCTCAAAAACTTGGCCAAGACACGGCTCTTTACGGTTGGTCGGTTTTTGGTTCACACTCAAAACCGACTGCTGCCGACTGCCTACAGATCGGTATATATACATATGTATGTATATATGTTCTGTTCGTTGGCTTGAAGAGCCGAAGCTAGGCTTGCAAGTGATGCCAGTTTTTATACCCTTGCAGGGTATTATAATTTTAGTCAGAAGTTTGCAACGCAGGGAAGGAGACACTTCCGACCCTATAAAGTATATATATTCTTGATCAGTATCAACAGCCGAGTCGATCTAGCCATGTCCGTCTGTCCGTCTGTCCGTCCGTCCGTCCGTGTCTACGCAAACTAATAACTTAGTTTTGAAGCTATCTGAATGAAACTTTGCAGTTAGTCTTCTATATGCTCTCACTACTATATAAGTCGGAACGGGCCGGATCGGACGACTATATCATATAGCTGCCATAGGAACAATCGGTAAATTTTAATGAAAAAAATTATAACTTAGCCAATTTTTAAGATATTTGCATGAAATTTTAGATCTGACCGATTCGTATTATTCTGGAATTTCGGTTTTAATTTGATCAAAATCGGACTACTATATCATATATCTGCCATAGAATATATCTGTTTGGCTTTGTTGCTCGCAACATTTTTCGCTTGCAACATTTATCTTATGTCAGTACCCGAGAAAAATTCAGAAATATTGTCTTCTTCTTCTACTTACTGCAAGGGTATTTAAACTTCACCACGCCGAAGTTATTTTCTTTCTTGTTTCAAACAAATATTTGTTAACTTAGAAGGCAAGTAACTTTTCAGAGCAGAAAAAAAAACTTATTTTGATCCACCTTTTTTAAAATTTTCGGGTTTAACTTGGGCAAGTATGATGATTATATTATATAGTTGACATCCGAATGTGAATGTAAAACTGTATATATAATATGCATGGTAAATGTAATCAAAGCGGACATTACTTTGCGGTTTTTCAATAAACGTATTTATAATTTATGTTATACTAAATAATTTGAGCCATAATTTCAAACGATTTTAAAATAATATTGTTTAAATTCAAATTTAAATTTTGTGATCCAATTGCTAACTGCAATGGTATAGAAATGGCTTTTCCTCAGGTCTTTCATTTACATACATTACCTAAAAATGTAGAGCATTGAGCATTGACTTCAAGAACGAAGCTTCTCGAGGAAACAAAATCGAGAACAAAAAAAGAGGTACTTTAGAAGATTTTTCAATTAAAGTCGATAGAAATAAATAAATTTATAAATTTATAGCAATATATCGCCAATAATATCACTATTTGAATGTTAAAAGCTAGTTTTGTTGTATGATATTATCTCGATTCATTAATATTAACATGATACATTCATACATATATATATGTTTAAAACTGGGCAGATTCTGGACAAAAATGAGTAAAAGCGTATCTATATGTTTGTACTTATCCGAAAAACGTCCAAGTTGGCAACACTGCCTAGCGGCATATACGATCACCGCATTCAAAAATTGAGTGAGTGAGAAAAGCGAAACAGGAGAAGCTTAGGGGGAGGCCAAATGGAAAGAGATCAGAGGGAGAAATGAGAGAAATTACTTATTCCCATTTTTACTATGTAGGTGTGTAGGGTTGTACTTGTGATTCATATACTTTTTATATAGTAATTTACGCTTTGGTCATAATAAAAGCATATATGTATGTACATATATGTATATTATATACACTTGAGTCCAAAATTTTGTTGCTCATACATACATACATGGCTTACCGGAAGACAGCAGAATAACTTTTCTTTAAATACACAGACATACAAGCTTGAAGCTTTTAGGCCTTAGTACACATTCGATATTCTGCAGCTGATATGATATATGTATGCATTTAGGTATTGTAAATATGCCTTTTTTTGAGTGGTGCAATTGTTTAGTGACAATTGCTCTGTTTTTGTTTGAGTATGTATGTAATAATATAACAGTTACTCGATATAAAATTGTACCATAATCGTGTTTGGAGTTGAAGATTTAATCGTAAATTTTGTGTTATCTCGTTGTTTATTAACATAACATTCACATTTTTACGTTTATAATGCTAAACGAAAGTCTATGTTTACCTAGCCATTCTCAACATTTAATCTTTCGCATTCTACAGGTGAACAACAAATCAAGAAAGAAATGTAAAATACATATAAATGTACTGTACAGCTTTACCATTTCCGTCAAAAGTTACAATTTAAGCACATAAATATGTACATATGTACATCTATGTATGTATAATAGAAAATAGTTTTTTTGCTTTACTGAAAGCTGTCCATTTTAGACTAATATTAATTTGAAATAAATATGTATGTTTTTATACCCTTGCAGGGTATTATAATTTTAGTCAGATGTTTGGAACGCAGTGAAGGAGACATATCCGACCCTATGAAGTATATATATTCTTGATCAGCATCAACAGCCGAGTCGATCTAGCCATGTCCGTCTGTCCGTTTACCCATCTGTCCGTCTGTCCGTCTGTCCGTCCGTCCGTCCGTTTCTACGGAAACTTGTCCCTCAGTTTTTAAGCTATCTGAATGAAACTTTGCAGATCGTCTTCTATATGCTCTCACTACTATATAAGTCAGAACGGGCCGGATCGGACGACTATATTATATAGCTGCCATAGGAACGATCGGTAAATTTTAATGAAAAAAATTATAACTTAGCCAATTTTTACCACATTTGAATAAAAATTGAGATATGGCCATATTGTAGTATTCTAAAGTTTTTATTTTTAATTTTATCAAAATCGGATCACTATATCATATAGCTGCCATGGGAATATATATATCTGTTTGGCTTTGTTGCTGGCAACATTTTTCGCTAGCTACATTCATCGCTGGCAACATTTTTCTCTAGAAACAATTATTTTATGTCAGTACCAGCGAAATCGAAAAAGTCAGAACATCTTTCTTCTTCTTCTACTTACTGCAAAAGTATTTAAACTTCGGCATGCCGAAGTTAGCTTTCTTTCTTGTTTTTATTGCTTTCGATATTTGTATGTATGTGTATATATGTGTAAAATTTTAATAATATCAATTTATTATTAACTAAATAATAAACTCCAGGAGATCATTGAACTTATCGCGAAATGTGTAAGTATGTATAAAAGTAAGGTTACATACATATAAGGAAAAAAGGGAAATAAGATAGGAACTCGATCAGGGGTAGTTTTTTTATAATCAACAGCCGCCACTGTTTCTGCAGTCTAACAGGTGTTCTATATACATATGCATTCGTACAAAGCGAGGGAATTTTCCCGGTTTTCAGAAAAAGGTAAGGGATGAGTAGCTCACATACCCATAAACATATACATATATATGTATATATGTATTAATGTAACCACATAAGCTTGAATATGACTAGAATTAAATAATGTAAAGCCTTGAAAACAGCTGTACTCTCTAGATACTTTCTATTCATTAGTTTAGGAAATAATCGCCAGAACTTGGGGATTTCTCTCTTATGTTATTTGGTAATTAGTCATTCCGATCCTAAACCCAGAAAAACATCGAGAGAGTGAAGGAGCTCTTTCCGGCCCTATAAAGTATACATACATATGTACAGTGACGAACTTAATTCCTGGCTTAGCTGGCTTCTCCGACTTTCGGAGTGTTTTTCTCCATGAAGAATGGTGATATTTAAATAAAGCAAAATTTATTATACCTGACTGCGAATGAAAATTGTATGGAAAAGGTAAAAGAAGGCGTTTTCGACCTTATAAAGTATATATTTATATATTCTTGAACACCATCAAAAACCAAGACGATATAGACATGTGCGATTGTCCGTTCGTATTAAACAACAGATCTCAAAGAATTTTAAACTACCAATATTATTGGCTTCAATTATTTATACATACATATGTATGTACATATGTACATGCTGAGTTAAAAATTTTGTTCAAATAAAAATAGTTGGTATACGAGTATGAATACACCGACATATATACATATAGTATAAAATATAGTTATAAATTGCCATTTAAAAATATTATTTTTAATTTTATAAAAATAGGACGACGCACTCTTGCAGTTTAGAATTTCTTCGAAATGGGTTAAAAATTAAGAAAACTGCCTCAAAAATTATAAAATGTACTCTTTAATCGAAAGGTATCATTCATGTAACAAAAAATTATTAAAATATCTCAACTGGTTCAAGAGTTATGATTTTTGTAAACCAAAAGTATCTAAACTGCAAGTGTGAGACGTGGCACTATGGCTCAAAAGATAGAGATACTATACTAAATTCAAATTTTTCATGACAACGGATCGTAAAAATTGTTATTGCATTCGACAGGTAATAGTTCAAAAGGGCTGAATAAATTAAATCATTCAAATCGGTTAAATATTTAAGAAGTTACACGTGTTCAAAGTTGAACCTTTTTTGGGTTGCACAAAAAGCAGGTAGTTTTTTAGCAAAATGCAGACTTTTTAGGTAAAATATGTAACCGACCGGCTTGGTTATGGTCTCTATCGAAAGGGTAATCGAATCTCAGTAAAACGAAGGTAGAACAAATTTATAATATCTTTTGTACGTTCAGGCATACCTGTTTTACCGAAGTACTATTTTTCACCTATTTTTCAACTTTGATGGAATGTATAAAATAGGGGGATGGTAGTGGCTGGGTTTTGCGTATGAGGTGTTGTTCTTGAATATGTCCTTTATCATATTCAAAAAAGATCGGCTGCCCCGAACTGCCACCCCGAATTTGCATAGCAAAAGATACTTTCAACTCAGCGTAAAAAACGCGCGGTTTCGTGCAAATTCTGATACAAGCACAGTCGCTGCGGAGCACTAAATTGTATGGCGGGCATGTATTTTCCCTGTATTGATGGCTTGTTTTCCAATTCCTGACTTTGTAAGGACACTTAATGATATGAAATTAATGTATAATGAATAATTATTCTTCAAAAATATTAAATGATGTAAAATTTAATGATTGTTTTGAACAAAAAGTGCATAAATAATTGAAAATTGACAAAATGAAAAAATTATTTTAAAATTAAATTTTTTTTCCTAAAATTTATGTATTTTTGTTTTTAAAACATTAAATATGCATCATATTAGCATTTTAAGAGAAAAGAAACGGAAAGTATTGTTTAAAATTGGATAAAAACTGAGAAAACTGCCTCAAAAAACATTAATTTTCGATTATAAAATCTACTATTTATCACAACATATTGTATGACCACTTAATCGAAAGGTATTAAAATTACCTTTCATATAAAAATTATGAAAATATCTCAACTGGTTCAAGAGTTATGATTTTAGTAAAGCGAAAGTATCTAATGAGCTATAGTGCGTGGCTTCGATTTCAGCGCTTCGAAAACCTAAGAAAATGTATATTCCGGTTCTTGGTTCTAAGACGTTGTCCGCATGTGTATGGCTTTACAGTTAAAGTTTTTTATCACAGCGTTGCAATTTTCTTGACATGTACATACATATACATATACATTTCGAAAACTGGCAAAGTTTTAATTTTTTTCTAATTGTTCCTATTTTTCCTATGATAGCTCTATGATTTAGAAGTCCAATCCGAACCGTGTCGACTTTATACTAATTAGAATATGAAGAAGCATGGCTCGATCTTCTGAATAAGTTAAAACAAAATCGACTGTATTATACGATACATTTTTATGAATTCATACTAAAAAAAATGTCAGACCAGTAAAGATAGTCAAGTCAGTTCTTTATTAATAAACAAATAAAGTGAAAAACGTCATGGTATAGTATATTCCTTCATCACCTGTGCATCATTACCACCCGGTAACAGTCCAATACAATCTCTGATTTAAAGTCTATTATACCCTTGCAGGGTATTATAATTTTAGTCAGAAGCTTGCAACTCAGTAAAGGAGACATATAAAGTATATATATTCTTGATCAGCATCAACAGCCGAGTCGATCTAGCCATGTCCGTCCCTCCGTCCGTTTCTACGCATATCATATACATAGCTGCCATAGGAACGATCGGTAAATTTAATGAAAAAAATTAAAACTTAGCCAATTTTTAAGATATTTGCATAAAATTTTAGACGTAGCCATTTTGTATTATTCCAAAATTTCGGTTTTAATTTTATCAAAATCGGACCACTATATCATATAGCTGCCATAGGAATATATATATCTTTTTGGCCATGTTGTTAGCAACATTTTTCGCCAGCAAAATTCTGGCAACATTTATTTTTTGACAGTACCCGAGAAAGCGAAAAAGTCAGAACATTTTTCTTCTTTTTTCTTTACTTACTGCAAGGGTATTTAAACTTCGGCATGCCGAAGTTAGCTTCCCTTCTTGTTTTTAAAATTATTTCAACGTTCAGAAGCAAAAGACTTTGTTTAAGAATCAATTTCCAAACGTTTAGTCTGAATGCATGTCTAATAATGGCAAGTTAAGAAATCGCGATCGATTATTTATCAATACAGCAATTACGAGAAAAGAATACGATAAAAATAAGAAATATTTAATAAAAGAGGAAAGAAAACTGAAAAATACATACTTGTGACTTTCGACTTAAGTATTCCAATTGTATATATTATTTAAATTTAAATATTTCTTTAAACAATTTAAATTAAAAAAGAGAATCCATGATAGACCTTTTTGTATGCAAATATAACACTTCCCCTCTCGATGAAAATTTAAAATAACTATATGATGGTTATATTAACGACCTTTAAATATTTTTGGTTTTTTATTTTATTTTTTTTAATATTTATGGCCTCAGCGTGACAACAGCGGTAAACTCCAGATTTTTGTATACGCTCGAGTGATTTTTCATCATCTTCATTACATACATTTATGTGGATATATTTATATACCCATGTAAGTAAGTGCAGCTTGCAACGGTAGCTCAAGAAATATGTATGGATGTGTGTATGTGACGCTCTTGGCACGCGCCGCTTTTGGTTTAGAAAACCTGCAACAGATACATATGTACATATGTATATAAACGTATTTATGTAGGTAAGTACATATGTATATCCAACGATGCATAAACACACTCAACGTTTGATCGACTTACAGTGATGACACGAGTGGTTTCTTACATTTTTCTTAACTTTTGTAGGCTACTAGCTTAATAAGCAAACAAAGAAAAATCTAGCGGCATATACACATGTACATACATATTTCAAAATTTATGTCAAGGTTTCAACCATTTTAAAAACCGCTCGCGATATTTGGCGATAATTGTATTAAATTTGCGTGTCCAAATTCATATATAATCAAAGGCTTTAAATAGGGACGATTCACACCGCGAATGTCTAGTTTTGATTCTTACGTTTTTTGTTTAATCAATTTGTATTTTAAAATCCATTGTAGTAATATCATTGGAAATATTTATCGTATTAAGTTTGTAAAATTACTTTGAATAGATATTTTTCTTCTATGCATTATTTAAAATTAAATACAGTTCCTTATAAGCATTACGTAAGTAAATTTTTTTTTTACATTTCTTCTTCGCTTTAACAGTACAGAAAGATATTTCGTAGTGATATTTTTACTGATTGATATTTGTATTATAAAAAAAATAATAATTATGCCTGCTTTAATATATGTAACTACTTGTTGAGCTACTATTCATGAATGCATATACGTACGCACATATTGCATATATACATATGTATATCGAATTGTAGCTCTTTATATTTGTATGCTTGAACTTATGTACAAGCACAATCAGACGTATTCATGTGTTTTTGTTTTTTATATGAAATTCGGTATTTCAATCCGTGGCTCGTGGCTTTTCACGGTCTGCAAGCCAACCGAGACAACTTTTCCGCCGTTTCTTTTTGTTTTTTTTTTTTTTATTAGTATTATTGTTGTTGCTCGACTGCTTACTTTTAGGTACCTTTTTTTTGTTGTTGTAGACGAAGTACTTATATTACTAACAATATTTTTTTATTTCCATACCCTTTTCCCGGAAAGAGTATTATAATTCTATGAATACGCAGACCCAATCTAGACTCTTGTTGAAACTTGTGTACATCTTAAGTTGTTAAGTTAATAAATAAATAAATATAAAAAAAAACACAAGACTGTCTTCTTTAGGTACATTTTCTATATTTTGTGATACAAATACTTCCATACACTTCAGAAAAACCCAAATTTCAGACTAAAAATTACAAATTAAAAGCAAATTAATTAATCTGATTATAAATACAGATTTCTTTGCTTAATGTATGTTTTTTTTAAATTTCTTTAAAACAACATGCATTGATGTTTTTGCAACTGACATTATTTAAAAGATGTAAAATAACCTGTAAAATTTGTGTAGTAAGCTGTAAAATTCACGATATTTTAGAGTTGCGATAAATTTCCGATAAATATATATATTTTTTATGTATTAAACCGTGGTATTTCAAAGGGTGAAAAAATACTACAACATTTATTGGAGTTGCCAGAAGTCACACACTTTCAGCACACTTTCAGTATTTCGAGAGCGAAGTGTGGAAAAGAGTTAATAAGTTAAAAACAAGTTTGTTGTTTTTTTTTTAAGCTATGTAAAGCAATTACATATTTTACCTGTCTGGCAGCCTTAGCAACCATAACGAAATTTATTGTTTCCTAAGGCACGGTATCCAGTTCTAAAAGTTGTCACGCGGCGGAAAAATGTTTATTCTTTTGAAGTGTGACCGCTCCTTTTACTTGTTGTTCGGCAATTTTTGAGCGCCAATGATGCGGTCGTACTTTGTTGACTCCCGGCAATATTTGAAACAATAGACACTTTCATCTTTTTATGATATTAATAGTTGTCCCTTAGCTATTGGCATGCATTCCGGCGGCTGCGCCTGTCTTGGACAGCTCCCAGTACATGTGGAAGGAACTCGGATGATTTGAATTGAGTTCCGTGTCCCGTTCAGGAAGAAACATAATGGCACCAGCGGCCATTATAATGTAGGAGAAGCTGCGATTACCAGTACCAGTTGCATAACAATATGCAATGGACCATTTACGATTGTCCTCTGCATTCTTATTGTTTTTGTTATTTTTTATTTTTAATATTTTTTTTATTTTTTATTATTATTATTATGCCTTCATCAAATTATTTAAGACTGTATTGCTCTTTTAACTCCTGAATTCGACTTTTATACGCATTATTGTTCATGGCGGGGTCTATAGTTTGAAATATGTGAAGGGCAGAGCGAGAGGCTAACATCGGGGACAAACTGTTTTACTAAAATTTTTATTCTTTTCGTCGACGCGTTATGGAAATACTAAAAGTGCGCCTTCAATTAATCTCCTAAATCTTGCACCTTTCTAGTATTTTCGAATCTGAACTGGATACCGCGCTTCGAAACAGACCTAGGGGATAAGCTGTTCCAAACTATTTGCCTCTCGCTCTTCTCACTGCTTTGGAACAGTTTTCTTCTGTCTGGATACCGTGCTTAAACAAACACTTATGAATAAAACACCTACGAACCATATTGATCTACTGATGTTGTGAAATAAATATCAATAAACATTTTTTGTTTACCTTTTATTTCAACTAAAGAAACGTGCTCATTTTGCAAAACAAAATGTAATAGTTTTTAACTATTTATTTTTCAATAGAATTTGGACCTATCGACTTTTGATTTTATGGCTGCAAGATGTGTCGATTACAAACATTGGGCAACGCTACGACGCTTTCATTAACCAAAAAGCTTTTGGAAAGCTTTTGGTTTACCTTCATTCGATTTGATGTGCCAAAAAGTATGCATTGTCATCTTTAGCAGAGGTTATACAAAAATACATTTCATCCTTCATTCTACCTACCAAGTAAACAAGAATTCGAAGCATGTGAAATATGATAATATTTTTTAAAGTGTTGATGAAAACAAATATGTTTAAGAGCAAGGACTGCAGTTCATTTGTGTAATTTTCCTTCCGGTAAACAAATGACAATTTTCATTAATTATTAATTAATAAATAATATTAGAAACATGCATGTGTTGCTATCTTGTATGCTATTTATTAATTGTATTTCATGCTATGCTTTATACGCCGATATCTGCATTTAATAACCAAACTTGGCGTCGTCTTGTCTGGTTTCGATTGTCTTCTATATATATATATATATATATATATATAAATATATATGTGTGTGTACTTATGTATGTGTGTGTAGGTAGGGTGGGCATGCTTTTTGACTGGCGGTCGTCAGCGCAGTAACGATTACGTTGAGCCTACGTGGAAGAGTCAATAAGCTTCGGCTTGTCGATGTTATTTTTATCAGTTCTTAATTAATTTGCGATTTATATTTAAAAGCAAAAATTAATTAGAAGAAAATAAATTCTCAACTCTCGATTTTCCCTTTCAACACAGGAAAGCACCGTTCACCCCACGCTAAACGAATGGATTGAAATATTATAAGACTGTCGATACTGCTTGTGTGGTTTTTGTAGGTGGTAAGCAACCAATAAAAAAACAAAAAGGATGCGGCTGGCTTTCGAAACACAATCACAGCCGCCTGGAAAGGGAACAATAAGGAACAGCAGCAACAAATGCTTCTACAACTGTCAATGTATGTGTTGTCGCCAAGGATGTTGCGTTGTCGTTCCCAGTTGTTGTTGCTACAACATCACTTGCTGCAGTGCCTCCAACTCTCGAAACACATTACAAGTAATAACAAGAAAAAAAGATTCCGAGCCCTTAAACGTTAGATTATTCGTGTCAAAGCTAATTCTACTCCTGGCGCGTTGGGCAACGGCGCTCGTAACTTTGCTTACCAGCTGCATTCTGCTCGATATCAGTGCTTCTGATGGAAGCAATAGTGAGAGTAACCCAGGAGTATCGGTAACTGCATCTTCTGTTCCTACAACTGTTATTGAAGGTTCTTCCGAAATTAGTGGTAGTACAAATACCGTCTCTCTGAAGTACTTTTATGATATTACCAGTGATCAGCAATTAAGATCAAATTATATATGCAAGATGTTTTGTCACGGTCGAAAACGTAGGCGGCAGCGTAGAAGGCGTCGCCGACGTCGTCGCAGGCGTCGCCGCCATAGAAATATGGCTAAAAACAAACAAAGGCAACAAATAAATAGTAATAATAAATATAATAAGCAGCAGATAATAAATATTAGAAGTAATACGAGCGTCTTTCAACAAAGGCCAAGCCTTTGCCAATCCCTTGAGACATTAAAAGTAAGTTATGTTGGAACTACGCCAAGGAACGTGCGGGACTCCACATTGAAGGACTTGCTATCCATGCGTAACTGCTCAAAGATAAATAAACGCAATCGTGCTAACCTCATCTGGCTTCTAATCGGTCTAGTCTGGTTCGAAGTCAAGCTAATTAATTGCAATGGCATTAGCAGCACCAATTTCTACGCTTCCAGTTTAGAGTCTCACAAGGGGTGCACCTTGTGCCACGAAGCAGGAGGTGGCAGCAAAGGCGGCATTTACAATGATAAAGGTAACTGTAAATAATTGTTATACATACATATTGTAATTAACATATTCCCATAAAAGCAAAGGGAATAAAAGAGTGTTAATTTTTTTTCAAACTTTTTGTGCTTTTGTCTTCATACATTCTTTATTTCCATTTCCTATTATAACCTAGTAATTTTGGGGTACAAGGGTATTATAGCTTAGTGCCAACTGAAAATGTACGCACCAACAACACGAAAAGGCACCTTCGACACCAAAAATTATATGTATTCATGATCAGCTTCTACGAAATATTGTCCCTCGAAATCAAACTCTGAGGCTTCTTTCTATTAATATAGCGAACATGGCAAGATGAATTCGGATTTAGACGCTGATTAACCTACTATGTCATTTCTAACCTACTATGTGCTCGGAAATGACTCCTTTACTGTGTTTCAATATTTTGGTCAAAATTATAATACCCTGCAAATATCAGCTTGCTCGTGCAACGTTTTAATATTATAACTTAACTTTTTAATGACTAGTACGTTTCTCGTATTCATTTAACTTGGTACTCTCAATCCACTCACTTAGTTACCTTATTACAGACATTTACTGTTGATACTAGTCTATAATGCCCTTTTTACCTATAGGTTTCAAGAATAATCGCCCATAACACTTAATACACTCTTATCACAATTATTCACAATTTACACCACAGATAATAATCCACATACAGACTACAATAACATCTACAACAACAAATACCAACATAATACCAACCACAATTACTTCAACAAAAAAACAAATAACCAACAACAACATTACAACAAAATTCCAACAAGCGATCATATTCGTTTGGAATCAATCAAAAGGCAAATTTTGACAAAACTTGGTCTAACTCACAAGCCAAATGTCTCTCATCCCTTACCAAAGCAATTTATATGGGAAACCATTTATCGGGCAGATGGTGGAAGGATGATGATCAACAGTGATCATCAGCGACAGCAACAGCATTCGCTTAGCAGACACAATACTCTAACAGAATTGCACAACTTCATTGATCCGTCAAGTGATCATGATCAATACCGATCAGCTTCCGATTATACTTGGAATTTAACTAAAAGCAATGTCTATGCAAGGTTAAAAAAAAAGCAATATGGAAGAGGATACCATATGGAAAAAGACGATACAACAAAAATTAGATTCATTAAGAATTGGAAGGAGCTACGTCAGTTGTCAGCAATTTATCCTCACTTTGTATCTAAGGTCAAAAGTCGTTCACATCCTGTTACTGTTACTGAAAATCAACGAAGAACACTTAGTATTGGAAAATCGACATATCTGTTAGATTTAAATCGCAGTAGTGATAGTACCATCAACATTGGCGTCAGAAACAATCATGACTATCATGATTATTTTAGAGATTACCATGTTCAGGCAAAGATTCAACATAGTATTGAAGATGAGAATGAAAAAAAACAGAAACGGCATTTCGAACCGAACCAGGAAGAACACGAAAAGATCGACTATCACGAAGACTACTTTGGTAACACTCAGGAAATAATAACATTTGCAGAAGAAGGTAAGTTAAGGTTATCAACTGAAGCAAAATCGTAGCCTTATTTCGTTTAATATATAATTAATATTATTATGTTCCAGGAACCCAATATCGACAATATCGAATACTTGAGTTTTCGCCCCAAAACCGCCGTGTCCTCCCTCCTAACCAACTATCGATACGCAGTGCTCAAATACACATAAGGATCGATAAGCCCCACAACTATTGGATCGACAAGGCGAAAAAGCCTAATATCCACGACGAAGAATATGTTTTAAATACCAAGGGCAAATGGCGGAATCATAAAATAAAAATATGGATATTTGAGCTAACAGCAGGCATTAATATTACGGAGAAGGCAAGTGAAGTATTAAATGATCATTTCAAGAAATTGTTTAACCTAGCACAGCTGTCAAAACATAAATGTCGATAAATATATATGATAAATTATAATAATAATTGTAATTTATACTGTTAAAATCACAAAAAAAATTAAATTGCGATCGACGAATTCTATTTTCTGACAAGTGAAAAAAAAAACATTATTGGAATCCTAAATTAAATATTAACAATAATTATAATACAATTTTGTATTTAGGGCATCGACAAGGCGATCCTTTTTCGTGCTTCTTTTGAGGTTAACACCAAATATTTGGGATGGCAAAAATTCGATTTAACCGAAACGATCCGAGAATGGTACGGAGGCCATGGTGGGAACGAAAAGCTGAGACTCCTGATCGATTGCACTGGCTGTGGTGGTCGTTACTCACTGCACCTATTTCAAACATCAAAAACAAGTGATAATTCGTCAGATAAATCGATTAACCTAAATCCGAATCGACCTTTTCTCGTCCTGCATACGGAATCGGCGAGAACGCGACGTGTCCGGCGACGTGCTGTAGATTGTGGAGGTGCTTTGAGCGGGCAGTGCTGCAAAGAGTCCTTTTACGTATCATTCAAGGCGCTCGGCTGGGATGATTGGATTATAGCTCCCAGAGGATACTTCGCCAACTACTGTCGTGGTGATTGCACAGGAACGTTTCGAACCCCCGACACATTTCAAACGTTTCATGCTCACTTCATTGAGGAGTATCGAAAATTGGGTCTCCTTAATGGAATGCGACCCTGCTGCGCACCCATTAAGTTTTCCAGCATGTCCTTGATCTACTATGGTGATGATGGTATCATTAAAAGAGACTTGCCCAAAATGGTTGTTGACGAATGTGGTTGCCCTTAGCGTAAGTACATAATTAAAAAAGCGGAATTTTAATAAATCGCAAAGAATTTAAAATCTAATTGAAATTGTTTCCGAGTATTGCCCAAACTTTCTTAAAATATCAATGTTTACTTGTTTATGTTTGTTTGCAATTGAATAATTGATATACAGGATATTCGCGTCGAATATTATAAAGCTAAGATAGAAATCTTTCAGATCGATATAAATATTCCGAAAAATACGCTATCGATTTATCACGCATAGAGTAAAGTATAAAGATTTTTGAAATTCCCGCAATATAATGCAAAATTACGATATAAATGGAAAAGATGATATCTTTATTATTATATTATTATTTTTATAGTCTTGCAGGGTATTATAATTTTAGCCAGAAGTTTGCAACGCAGTGAAGGAGACATTTCCGACCCTATAAAGTATATATATTCTTGATCAGCATCAACAGCCGAGTCGATCTAGCCATGTCCGTCTGTCAGTTCGTCTGTCCATTACTACGCAAAACAAGTCGCTCAGTTTTAAAGCTATCTAGATAAAACTTTGCAGATAGTCTTTTATATGCTCTCACTACTATATAAGTAGGAATGTCTCTAATCGGAAAATTTTAATGAAATAAATAATAACTTGGCATATTTTTAACAAATTTTATAAGATTTGATGCATGGCCATTTTGTATTATTCTTCAATTCATTCAATTCATTTATTTTGAAAGGAAAATCACAGCTGTTTGGCTATGTTGCTCGCAGCAATTAGTTCGTTCGCAACATTTTTTACTCACTTAATTTTTCGCTCGCAACATTAATCTTATGTCAGTACCAGAGAAAGCGAAAAAGTCAGAACATACTTCTTCTTCTTCTACTTACTGCAACGGTATCTAAACTTCGGCATGCCGAACTTAGCTTCCTTTCTTGTTTTATTTAAAAACGGACTTTGGAGGGTAAGACCAGTACTTTAAAGTGTCCCTTAAACCCGACCTTTATCCATTTTGAACTTTGAGAATCTCGCAAGTTAGACGGATAAACAACTTGTCAAAAAACCGCCGAAGAAGTATATTCCGGTTCTTGGTTATCTTGTTCTTGTGGAGACCTTTTCATTTGATTTGAAATCCATTGAACATTTTTGAGTGTTAATAACTTAATTTTAAATATATACTTACAGCGCTTGCTCCGATGCCATTTATTTGTTATATTTTCCGTCCAGTAGTACACGCGAAACATCACTCGGATTTCTACAAACGGCAATAAATCAACAAACCAAAATATGCTAAACCGGAATGTTATTAGCCTTTTTCAATATTATTATTATATTGTAAATTAGGCTGATTGACAATATTTATGTAAACTTACGTGACAAATCCAAAATTATAAAGTGCCTATTCAATTTAAATATATTATAAGATCGGGTAAAAATAATCTATATGCATCTCTATTATTTTTGAACAAAAGTATGCGGTGCGTAATATATATATATATATATTAACTATTTAAAAATTAAAAAGCTTTAGTCTTAGCTAAATATAATTACACTTACAACAAATGCCAATGATTATTATTAAATTTAGTATTCATCAAAAATAAGATCCCCTTTCTACCAGAATTAAAATCTACAAGTCTAAGGAGGAATCCAAAGGTGAAAAAATTATACCGGGGTGACACTTGCATTATTGTACATTATTGTACCAGTACTAACGAAAAATAGATATATATCAACCTTTTTGTTATGATACCCTTGCATCGTTTTTTTAGCAAATTCTTAAATATATGAATTTTTAATTACCTAATGCAAGGAAGTATAAACTATAGCTTGCAGCAACTTTCTTGTTCACTTTATTTAAATTAAATGAAAATACAATTAAAATATATGGAACTTGACACACTAAGGACAATAGGATGAAATAGAATAGAATTTTTTCGACCACAGCTTAATAAATTGAAACACACTCTTGGCTCTATTAACCATGCACGAAATATGATCGATAAAGCCAAGTTTAGAATCTAGGCGGACTCCCAAACCATCAACTTTTTCTTTGGTATTTTGTACTTTTTGACTCAACCTAAAAACAAAATTTTAGGGTATGTATGTATGTTTTGCCACGAAATATAAATAACACAAACAGATTTCAAGCGGGAAAAGTCTAGTTGATAATAAAAATGGCCTGATCTCGTTCAAAGTATTGACGATGTCGTCTGTACCTAACACAAACTATTCATAATCTTCTCCACTTTGTCGGCATTACTTAGATGGCTGTTAAGGACCATATTAGATGCCGTTGGGTTAAGGTTGCCATCTTTATCCTAAACTGACCATTGGTTCGTCAAAGAGTACGTAGTGAATTACTATTAGAGTTTCCGAAACATCGGTACCTACATCCCCAACATCTCACAAGAGCAGTGGTGACGTCCTGACGCAAGGGTGGCACTTTGTGACGCGTACCGCGCACATTAAAGGTTATTATGAAATAAATAAAATAATGAAATGAATGAAAAGAATGAAAGAAGAAAGGAATTCAAATTTATAGCAATATCGCGCGCGCGCCAACGATAGGCACAAAGGGTCACACTGAATCTCATTCAAGCCGGATCATTAGATCAGGTTCCGTAATCATACTACCCGTAGTAGTTTCCCTTCACTACCCTCTAACCCTCCGGCTCCGACCACCGATCCGCGCCTCCCGCTCTTGCGGCTGACCTATAGGTCCCAACTATACCTTTCTCTCTCGTGGCTGACCTAGCGGTCCCCGAATTAGGGTTCTCTCGCACTTGCGGCTGACCTAGCTGTCTCCAAGTATACCTTTCTCTCTCGTGGCTGACCTCGCGGTCCCCAAGTATACCTTTCTCTCTCGTGGCTGACCAGCGGTCCCTGAATTGGGGTTCTCTCGCACTTGCGGCTAACCAAGCGGTCCCCGAATTAGGGTTCTCTCGCACTTGCGGCTGACCTAGCGGTCCCCAAGTATACCTTTCTCTCTCGTGGCTGACCTCGCGGTCCCCGAATTGGGGTTCTCCCGCCCTTTCGTGACTGACCTAGCGGTCCCCGAATTAGGGTTCTCTCGCACTTGCGGCAGACCTAGCGGTCCCCAAGTATACCTTTCCCTCCCGTGGCTGACCTAGCGGTCCCCGAATTAGGATTTTTTCGCACTTGCGGCTGACCTAGCGGTCTCCAAGTATACCTTTTTCTCTCGTGGCTGGCCTAGCGGTCCCCGAATTGGGGTTCCCTCGCACTTGCGGCTGACCTAGCGGTCCCCGAACTAGGTTCTTTTCGTTTGCGGCTGACCTGGCGGTCCCCAAGGCTCTCACTCTCTCTTTCCAGCGCCCAGGATCCTTCGAGACGACGGACGACGATCCTCCCGCCCTCATCGCCGAACGACGCCACGCTGGACCCGACCGCTGCGGAACAACGCCCGTTCCGCCCACCGGAATCCCGTTGATTCCAGCTGAGAGGATCCCGGTATACACATTTCCTGCTCCCTGTAATCAAACTTGAATAAATGAGACCCATACTCAATTGCTAAGTAATTTCAATCGACTTCTACTCTGGGACTGGGTCGGCTCTACATTTCAGCAACCACCTCCGACCCAAATAAATATCTGCGACGACCCTGGGCCGCCGTCTAACTAACACCGACTAACCATCACAACTTCACCCCCCTAAGCTAGGGTGTCATGAGTTCCGTGCCCATTGGCTGGTTTGCAGTTAGGGTAACCGACTGTAATAGGACGGAGACTCACCGATATCTGGCCGCCTCGGTGAGTATACCTGGCGCCATCGTGTTAATAGGGGCTATGACACGCTGGTAATACCTTCCCCTACACTCGTGGGACCAACTTATAAAAAGTTTAAAAATGTTAATACGCGGGACTTAACCGCAACCCGCTAGCAGAGCGGATAGAGGGGGAGGCTGTAAACGAAGGTGCCTGGCACTGTCCTGGCGGCTCTCCTGCAGGTGAGCGACGCCATCAGGAGAGACGTGACACCCTCTTCCGCAAGGTCAAGGTAGCAACCCGGGAAGCAGCCTGGCCCAGCGACAAGTCAGCCCGGGGCAGCTGGAGATCCTCTGAGGCCAGGCCTCAGTGGAGCCGGACGTAAGTTACATTGAGCGAGGCTTGAAACCGGAGGAGGCCAGTAAGAGAGCGCTGGAGCACAGTGCGCCGAACGTGGCTCCAGCGATGAGATCTGTGGGGACGAACGTATCACCGATAGAGAGAGCTGGCGGCCAGGGCGTTGCGGGGAGGAGGTGTCCACTGAGGCCGACGATGTGCCTGGCACTTCAACGGCTGCGGCCAAGGTGGCAATCTCCTGCCCAGGATCTGCGGCCTAAATCAAGTGAGTATGCAAACAATTGCAGATGTAAGGGATGTAAAATGTGGTGGCGTCAGGAGACGTGACGGATCCCACCACCAGAGGTTCAGGATCTGGTGCAATACTGCAGCAGCAAAAGGCTACCCCTACTGCTAGGGTGTGATGCCAACGAGCACAGTGTTGCATGGGGAAGTACGGATATCAACAGCAGAGGTGAGTGTTTTTATCAGGAATCCACGACGGACTGACTGGCCAGCCTATCAGTCCTGTCTGGAATTAAATCTGAGAAGGCTGAACCAGAGCAGGAGAGTATCCTCTCCGGAGGACTTTGAGCAAAAGAAATAGGAGAGACAATCTTGGATACATATAATGCAAGCTGTCCCGATAAATCCATAGAGTCCAGCGGGGACAATCACTAGTGGAATAGGAAACCAGGGCTACTTCGTGCAGAAGTCAGAAAGCTGTTTAACCCAGCTAAAAAGAACAGCGCCAATTGGGAATTATAAAAAAAGCTGACAGAATATAACAAAGAAATCCGGTATAGTAAGCGTGCTCACATTTGGAAATTTTGGTCCACCATAGAGCAAGCCGCACCTACGCCCAGAGTGTTTAAAGCAATCTTAAAAGGCAAAGTACTTTCTGAACTTTGTCTGAAGAGCGCGGATGGGTCATTCACAAAGGATGAGGAGGAGAAAGCGGAAATTCTCCTGCAGTTTGCAGCACTTCTCTCTGTGCAAACCATCTCCAATGAAGACAACTGTTACAAAAGGATCTCCAACGGGAGACCCAACTGGAGCCTGGCTGCAGCTATCGTAACTGAACAGAAGATTAGGTGAGCGTTGAGTACACTCAGCCCCTAAAAGGCCCCGGGGGTGGATGGAATAATACCCATCCATCTTCAGAAAGGTGTCGAACAACTTATGCTGTTGCTCATAAAAATTTTCAGGGGGAGCCTAGCAATGGGTTACATTCCTAGGGAATGAGGAATGGCTAGGCTCAAATATTGACCTCTCAGAGCCCCGTTAATTTACCTGCCCAGGGTGTCAGGCCCGGGTTACATTCCTAGGGAATGAGGAATGGCTAGGCTCAAATATTGACCTCTCAGAGCCCCGTTAATTTACCTGCCCAGGGTGTCAGGCCCGGACTACCGGCCGATATTGGCAATGCAGACATTCAGTCTGTATCGCCAAAAGCCCTTATAGCTGTTCCACCTACGAAACAGATTTTTGTTTCGTGGCTCTCCCCTTCTCAGATTTCGGAAGATGTAATTGCCTTTATCCAAGGCAAAACTGGAGCCGAAATTTACAAAATAAAGGTGGAAAATTTCAAATTCTCTTATGCTATCTTTTAAAATAAATGTCCCTAAAAAACTCTGACAATATATGCTCTAACAATTTTTGGTCAGAGTATGTGGTTGTCAGGGAGTATGATACTAAGAAAAAGAAACGGTGGCGTGTAGGAATAAGTCTTCCAAGGCCCGACCAGACCTCTGCGCCCTCTACGTCATCCGCTCCAGAAAACTAAGAAATTCTATTTCCAATCAGAATGCAAGATGTTTACGTAGTAAGCTTCCCAAATTGTATTCTGATAGTCTCTCGTTTGCGTTCCAGGTTATTGTGTTTACAGAAACCTGGTTAAAGCCGGAGATTCTGAGCTCCGAAGTTTTTCCAGCTGTGTTCACGATATATCGGCTGGATCGGCCTATCAGACGTGGAGGTGGTGTCCTCTTAGCGGTTGACTCCACTCTCGCGTCTGAAGTAATAACTTTCGAGGAGTGCAACGATGTTAAATCCCATTGTGTAAAGCTATCAGTTAATGGTAGCTCTATTTCTATTACTTTTTCCTACATTCCTCCTATGGCGGAACTTCCTATTTATTTGAACCATCTGTCCGCTATCTAGATGGTTTCCAATCGACTTTCGGATAGGGACCATTTAGTAGTTCTTGGTGATTCTAATATCCCTGGGGCTATTTGGTCCTCAAATACTTCAACTAATACACCTTATACCTCCACACAGCATGATTTTGTTTCTGGAGTGTTCGAAATTTCGCTGTCTCAAGTCAATTATGTACGAAATTCCCTAGAGCGCTTGCTTGATCTCTGCTTGTCTTAGACCCCGTTAGAGGGCGGCGCCGTTGACGCTATCCGAAGATCCGTATCATCCTACTTTCGATGTGACTATCGACATTGGGACAGATTTACAGAATATATCTGACCGTCCCGCCAAAAAAGTCCTCTGCTTTCGGACTTCGAGCGGCTGAATAACTTTATATCTGATTTTAATTGGTCTGATTTTTACAGGTGCAATGACATGGCTCAAGCCGTGGATATTTTTTACAGTGCCATGAATTCATCGACCTCGAATAAGCCTCCTTGGTTTACTAAAGCGTTGAGTCATCTCAAAAACAAAAATGTAATCTGTATTCTAAATCAATCAATCTGTTCTATCTTCTTATTTATCTGCTCGGTCGAGATTTACCGTGAGTCGTTGTAAGGCCTTCTCTGAGGACCCAAAACAGTTTTTGAATTTCGTTAACACTAAACGTAAGCTAATTACTAATCCTCTCTCGCTTTCCTTTAAAAATACAACCGTAAAAAATGCTGCTCTTTGGAAAGAATCGCTTTAGTTGATAATTTGGGTGTCCGCCTGGACCTAACTTTATTGATCATATTTCATGCATGGTGAATAAAGCCAGAGGTGTGCTTGGATTCATTAAACGTTGTTCAAAGGAATTCAATGACCCGTACGTTACAAAATCTCTTTATATTTCTTTAGTTCGTCCTATCTTAGAATATGGATCCGGCGCATGGAGCCCTCAGTATGGTGTCCACAGTAAACGCATTGAGTTTGTTCAAAAGAACTTTATTTTTTCGCTTTACGCGGCTTAAACTGGGATGCAAACCAAAGCTTATCCTCCTCCTTATTACCATCGTTGTCAAACCGTAGAACCTTTATTTTTATATCCACGTGACGTGGAAAGTGCTCGCTTGTTGGGTCAGCTTAACTTTCACGTACCGAGTAGAAATACTAAGTCCTATATTCCCTTAGTGTTGCGCCACTGTAGAACGTCCTTTGAATGGCATGAACCGCTTAGAGTATTATGTGCAAATTTTAACGATTTGTACACAATAACTTCAAACGTAGGTAGTCTTCCTAAACTTAAAACACAAATACTAACCCACTTAGTACGCATGCAAGCAAACAATCTGGCAGTACGCCAGTAGTCTTTTCCTCGTATTTCTTTTCTATATTTTCATCTTTCGCGCCTACTAACACCTTACACGAACAAGCACGTGCTTGGTGTCATACGGGCCACTTGAATGTACTGATCGTAGTGCATAAACGCCCAGAAAAAGAATTTTCACACTCGTCTTTTCTCTTAGATCCCTTTAATTGTTTCATTTCGTTTCTCTAAATATCTTCGTCAAACGCTTAGGAATACATAGATAAGAGCTGTTCGCAGTCATTCAATAGATGATTAGGTAATTTAAGAGAACAGAAAGCTACTATATGGTTTTTTTTTCTGGGACTCGTGCTTGACTTAAATATACGATTTAAAATACCAGAACAAGAAAGTTATTAGTAGTTTTTACCTGGCCACGGATATGTGGATCAATCCGGAATCCTTTCCTTTTAAACAGCGAACCATGTCCCGTCTATCTGTTGCTTAGGAATACAGTACGAGGGTTTATATCACTCGACTGGCTACGGCGAAATCGATATTAGGGTACACTGGAGCCGCGAGCTTTCAAGGCCAAGGTGCATGGTTGTTGTTAGTGGGGATGAGTTTGCCGATGAAGAAGGCGCAGCGATTGCAGAGCGCATATCAGTAAGCATACCTTCAGCATAAGAGCAGCATATTTTCATTGTCTTTCTCTCTCTGTCATTATACATGCAATTTGTGCTTAGCTTTACTGGTTGGATGGCAGTAATCAACATTGATATATTTTCGTTTATATATTTGCTTATTTGTGATTTATTTATTTATGATCGAATGCATTTAAATATTCAGTAATCTATTTTTGAATTTAAAATTTATTTACTCTGAATCATTTTTTTTTTTGGGTTTATCATATATACTTAGTTTATTTTTTCCGAAGTAGCCCAGGCATTTTTTTCTCTTAAAGCATACCGACCAGCAAAACGAAACGAGAATCTCAGCTGATTTAGATTGTAGATTATGTAGCAAACCACTGGCTACTGGCACGGTGCTTAAACCCAAATGTAACCACGAGTTTCAAAAAAGTTCTTTAGTAGCTTACACCAGAACCAATCGAGAATTTCCTACCTGCAAAACCATTTGTTTCCAAATTTCCCCGACCGCCATCGTAGCAGATGGCTTTATTAATTCAGACAATCGAGACAGAATCAGTATTGATAACTTCATATATCGCGTTGAGGTACTGACTAAGGAGACGTTGGGTGTATAATTTTAGTCCTGTGCAATAATGCCAGTATCTTATTCGAGGGTAAAGCTCGGGAGTTTTACTGGCGTTTCCATAAATCGGCCCGAGAATGCAACTGCTATGTGAAACGGTGCGGAAACAATTCCGAGATACTCGGACGGATGTAGACATTCGTGAGGCAATTCGGGACCGCAAGCAAAGAGAAAAATCAGAGTTTCGACTCGTTCTGCGATGCGGTAGTAGCGCTCATGGATGGGCTAGAGACACCAATAATGGAAAGATCAACGGTGGCAATCCTTCACCGGAATCTATGACCGGAAATACGGCATGAGTTGCTTAATGTGGAA
>VNJU01009720.1:0-10982 GCA_008042675.1 Drosophila seguyi | reverse complement strand
GTCAAGACATTTTTGCAGTTTTTAACCTCTTAATTCTTATAATTTAACGTAAAGAAATGATATTAGGTAATTATAATAGGTTTTTCTTTATAAATAAATATAAGAATACATTTTTTTTGTTTAATATTTCAATATTGTCATGCAGATCATATAAAAATACGTTTTATTATAAGAATATCGTTCTAAAAAACGTTCTATTGTTATGGTTGAATTATATTATTTGAATTTTATCATTTGAATCACATCAACTTAAATTTTCCCCGCCTTATTGCGCTGGTGACAACATCACGGAACGTAATTCGACAGGTTCTAGACAATCGAAAACGTTTACGTCAGAGATCTGCATTAGTCCACCGCAACTACAAGTACACCGCATACACACACAGTATTTGTAGACTCGCGTCGTTTTGTGTAAGTTTTTAATACTCATTCCTCTTTGTGGCTTCTCCTTTTACCTTGCGCCGTCGCGACAGTTAAACGATAAGTTTGCTTCCACGCTCGCCCGCTCTCTCACTCTCCTGCTCTATCGGTGCAGCTGCACTTTCCTATTTTTATTTCTTTATTGTCCCTGGGGGTCTCAAATATTGACCCCTCAGAGCCCCGTTAATTAACATGCCAGGCCCGTACCAACCCATCGATGGAACATCGATGTTCGATGTTCTGCCGCTAGTATGCAGAATTGAATTTGCACTGATTTTTCAATCTGGCTGGTGATGACAACACACTTTCGAAATCTTTATTATGTGCTTTGCGCACATATTGAGTGTTCAAGGTACTCAATACAATGCCTTAACTTTAAGTGCAAGTGTAATATGATCGGCCGTTTATAAGCCACACTGCACAAATGCATGGTCAGCATTCTCACGCTAACCAAATGCGCGCACATAGCAACTCTCGTCATATTATATTTACATTAAATTCACTTTGATTGCTGAGTAACCGCAATATATATGGGCAATTCCATGCTGTCGCACGGGACATTTTTACGCTTTTAAAGCAAAAAAAAAGACAAAAAAATAGAAATTAAAGCAATTCAAATTTGGCGAGTGAGTTTAAATTATTACTCTTCCATAGCTCTATTATTGGTGAAAAACTTGAGTTCGGCCAACTTTTCATTTTCAAGATAATTGCAAAAAACTACCGATGTCGCTTGGGACAAAAAATTTAAGTAGTTTTGTTGGCCTACCGTTCAAAGTCAAAGTTTAGCGAAACCTAAAGGAATATTTTAATGAGTCTAATTTTAAAATGTTGTGTCATCATTTATCTTCATAATGTTTTTGTCTTAAAGCAAAAAGATCGTATTTTTTTTTTAAATGGACTTTGTATCACTGTCGCACGGGACATGTCGCAAGGGACATCATAATTTGTTGGATTTTTTTTGTAATTACAGTTATGAAATAAAATGAAAACAAGATTATTTATTATGTTTTTATATAAAGTCAACAATTTAATGTTCTAAATGACAAACTTACATTATATATACTTAAACTAATATGTGCAAAACAATTAAATAAATTCTTTCTGTTCGGAATACGCAGTCCTAGCTGATTTCATTGTTTTGTCATCTTAATAAAAATAATGCAATTTTAAAATGCCCCGACAACTTTTTTTATTTTCCCATTTTTCATTTAACTTGAGCCATATGCATGCATTGCTTCTCTTTTTCATCTGCTGAGATGAAAAGCATTTGGACCTCTTTCATATTTTGTTGAGCGCATTGATAAAAAGCAAAGGCATCTGGAATAACTAATTTTTTGGCCTTAGTTAGTTGCCAAACTTTCCTTTTTACTATGGCGCCAACTCCATCGACGGCTCCCTTTCCGTGTGAGCTTGCAAAAAAATAAACAAAAGAACTGGCAAAATCGTTAAGGCTATTTAAAATCCATTTTTTTTTTTTAACTGAGAGCAGCATCCATTGTTTTTATTGTTTTCCCTCATCTAAAATAATATAAATTAAGCTAAATATACGTTTATAAATTTTTTTTTTAACTTACGATGTCGCACGGGACAAACTTAAATTGTTGATAAAATTAAAAATACTAAATTTATTACAATAAGTTTTTGCTTACTGCAAAGCCAGACAAAAAATCTGTTTGGAAACTAAATTTTGTTAATTTTACTGTTTCCGAGCAGTGATAACAAATAACGTTTTTGATGTCGCACGGGACATTAGAAAAAGAGATAATGCAAAAAATCTTACTGTTATCTCTGCCGACTTGCACTATTCTCTATACTTCCACCGATATTTGAGAGAGAACATTTTTGTCCATATCATCTTTGTTAACGAAGTAAAACCAAAACAAATCGTACTATAGAAATACGCAAAAATGCAAAATTTGCATATGTTCACCATTTTACCGCCCAATAACTTAAAAGGTGTTTAGAAAAATGGGGTTTTATGTTAAATTATTTAAATTTTGACAATTTTCTTTGGAAATATATAAAAAACAAGAGCTTTCAACCACTTTTATTTTTTTGATCGTGGTTGACCTTCGCGTGGAATTGCCCATATATAAAATACATAATGAATCCGCTCCTCTGCTGGCGTTACCGGCAGCGCAGCTATGCGGCTTTAGGCTAATATTTTTGTTTAAGTAATAAAGAACAAAATAAAATTGACCATGAAATAAAACGGAGCAATAGCTCCATATCAAGAATTCAGTACACTTTCAATTTATTAAACGGATCATTATATGGCGACCGTGGACATGAAAACAAATTAAAGAACATCAAACTAATTGAGAGAGAGAGCCTACTCTGATCCTGCTGCCCCGGCTTACTATGCTCCCGCTCTGCTCGACACCGGCTGCTTAAACTAACTTAGCACCGGTTTCCATCTCAACTCCGCCGTGCACCAAGAACTACCAGCTGCCAATTGCCAACACAAAAAAAAAGCAGCGCAAGCACGCAATCAGTGTGTAGTGCTCAACGATTCGCAAGCAGCCAACGGCCACTTCAGCAGCAAGTATAAACAGATGTTTTTTAGATAAAAAACCCTCCGCCTTGGCATCCTTCATTGGTCAAGTCCTCATCGCCGTCTCCACCGAAACCATCCAGCTGTAACCCACGCCGCGACTCTGGCCATCGCCGCTGTCCTCATCAAGACTATCCAGATGTAGCCTACTCGGGGCATCCTCATCCCGGCATCACTGGCCGAGAACATCCGCGTGTGCAGCAGAATATAACGAGTCTGTGCAAGGACCAGCACCGGCGCCGCCTGAGCCCATAGGCCAGGACAACAGCAGCAGCTAACGTGTGCGGGAGGCAGCCCACCACCTGCGCCGTCGGGGGAGCGTCAAGGAGGATCCAGCGACGTCCAAAGAGGACCCAGATCCAAATAAATTTTTTTTGTTGCCCTGCGTGGCACAACATCCTCGATGCACTACGCTGCAAACTAGTTTTACACAAAATATTGTACGATTGAGCGGAACCTTTTCTGCCCAATGAGAAGAACGGCCCGAAAAGCCATACAACAATTAGACTGGAAAGTGTAACTATATCAAAAAAAAAACTATACTAAATTAATAAAAATATAGTTCAGAAAATACTTTGTAAGTTGCAAAGCAAAGTAATCCAATAAAGAACATAAAATAAAATTTACTTTAAATAGTTAAATTACGAAAAAATATATATAAAATTAATAAGAAATTCAAAATAAAATACTTATATTATGGAATGGAAAGAAATCCGTACCATCCTTTCAGATATTACAAATAGATTCGATAAATCTTATAAGTCATTAGCGCAAATCAGACCTATGTATTCAAGGAACAACTGTTATCAAACACGCTAGAGTATTAGTAGAGTGCTTTAATGAAGCACGAATACTAATACATGACAACAAGAGAAACCTAAAAGCTAAGAACTGGTCAGAGGTATAAAAATTATTAATAAGATTTCGATTAAACTTAATTTCAATAAAGGGAAAATATAACTTGAAAATTTATATTCCAACAATATTGAACACCTCTTTAAAAATCGAAACAGTTGAAAAACCTAAATCGATAGACCAGCGATAGACCTCGGAAAGCTATTCAATGGCAGTGATGTTTGGAAAAACATGCGGATCGGAAAATCGCCACCTGCGCCGTCAGGAGAGCGTCAAGGAGGATCCAGCGACGTCCAAAGAGGACCCAGATCCAAATAAATTTTTTTGTTGCCCTGCGTGGCACAACATCCTTGATGCACTACGCTGCAAACTAGTTTTACACAAAATATTGTACGATTGAGCGGAACCTTTTCTGCCCAATGAAAGCCATACAACAATTAGACTGGAAAATGTAACTATATGAAAAAAAAAAAAAACTATACTAAATTAATAAAAATATAGTTCAGAAAATACTTTGTAAGTTGCCAAAGCAAAGTAATCCAATTAAGAACATAAAATAAAATTTACTTTAAATCGTTAAATTACGAAAAAAAAAATATAAAATGAATAAGAAATTCAAAATAAAATACTTATATTATGCAATGGAAAGAAATCCGTACCATCCTTTCAGTTATTAAAAATAGATTCGATAAATCTTATAAGTCATTAGCGCAAATCAGACCTATGTATTCAAGGAACAACTGTTATCAAACACGCTAGAGTATTAGTAGAGTGCTTTAATGAAGCACGAATACTAATACATGACAACAAGAGAAACCTAAAAGCTAAGAACTGGTCGTCAGAGGTATAAAAATTAGTAATAAGATTTTGATTAAACTTAATTTTAATAAAGGGAAAATACAACTTGAAAATTTATATTCCAACAATACTGAACACCTCTTTAAAAATCGAAACAGTTGAAAAACCTTAATCGATAGACCAGCGATAGACCTCGGAAAGCTATTCAGATACCGAAATCGAAGAACGAATCTAAACGCTTTAACCATTCCCGCGGTATTGACAATACCACCAACACAGGAAGAGGTATTAGAGTCAGACGATTCCGCTTCGTTAGTAGGCTTACTAAATACAATAGAAACAATCATAACAGAGAATAAACCAGGAAAGACTAGCACAATGGCACAAACAAATATTGACTTTATTAACACAGCATCTAAGCTTATACCATTTTTTGATGGCAAAGCCGAAAATTTAAGAAGTTTCATAGATGCATTGGAAATAATTGAGTCAATAAAAGGCGAACACGAACAATTAGCTATTTCAATAATAAAAACAAAGCTAAAAGGTGTAGCCAGAAATTTAATCGGAAACGAAACTTCTATTACTGAAGTTATTTACCGATTAAAGAACAATGTCAAAGGCGAAACTGTTGAAGTATTCTCAGCCAAACTGGTGATGATACAGCAACGTAGCAAAACTGCCAACCAATACACTACAGAGGTTGAGCAGCTGACTAAAGCTTTGGAAGGTGCATATATAAAAGATGGCTTACCCATGCACTATTTGACCACTTTTGGTGACCAAAATTAAGAACTCGAGAACGGAGCAAGATTTTTGACTTCTGTTTTTTGCATCGGATTAAGTTGACCAATATCTTTTATCGGTAGAAATATTGTGGGCGTGGCACCGCCCTTTTTTTTTAATTAATGCAAATTTTTTTAGGTTTTAAGAGAATTAATTAAAATGTAAATAAAAGTTCTGTGGCAGTATTAGATTATAACTTTTGGAAAATAGTGGGCGTGGCACGCCTTTAACAACGTAAAGTAACATAAGTAAAGTAACATAAAGCCCATCTAAAGCATCTTGTGGCCCTGTAATGAAATACTATTAACAATGTATATTAAGACATATAATTTCCCTACACACCTTTTAAAAAAAAGTCCTGCTCTTTGTTCTCCAGCTCAATATTATATTGATGTACGAAGTCCACAACATTAAAAGAGCTTTCATCCTCACCCGCGGTGGTGTCATCGGGATTTGATGGGCTTCTAATAGGTCCAAAACCTCTAATGGAAGACACATTCTTTTCTGTCGCTGAATTCTTCTATCCAATTTTCACTGAAGAAATAATCGGATCAGAAGTATCTGTAGCTCGCTGAAACACGTCTGTTAAGTTTTCAACCCTCCAACATTTTCTGCCGTGACGCAGACGATCAGATTTATACAATTTATTGCGAGATTCCGCTCCTTCCTCTCCGAAATAGCCAATAGGAAGCACTTTGTTTTCAATAATATCACTGCGTGAATTAGAATTTTATGAACACTGGCTGTCATAGGCAACCAATGATTTCTCAATGCCCATCTCAGCAGTTTTGTAACAGAAGGCTTGGAATTTTGAAACTGCAATTGGCAGCTGGCATGAAAGGCATATTAAAATTGTTCGAAAATTGGAAATGAGTTGCTCATCGATGGCAGTGATGTTTGAAAAAACATGGGGATCGGAAAATGCTCGCCGAGCAGTCAAGCGGTAGCAAAATTTTTACTCGCTTTGTCTATAATATCGCTGTACTGGTCAAAATCTACTTCTGATATGGCATTTTTAATAAAATTAAATACAGAATTCTCCTTTGCGACTTTTCCCCTCGCTTCGTGCCAAATCTGCGTTTGCCAAATTGAGGTTGTGTCCTAAAAATGAAAAATTCTCTCAAAATCGTAGAAAGTGATATTTTTAATAACATTCATTTCAACAAAAATGTAAACCTCTACAACATACAATACATCTCATGGATGGACTCTTCTGGACTTACTTTAAATCCCTTACGGAACATGAGACTTTATCCAAAATATGCACTTGCAGGGCTACTTAGATTTTTGCTTTATTAAGTGGACAACACGATTTTTTTTTGTAAATGACGCTCACAAACACATAATACAAACCACACAAATTCGAATTCATTTCAAAAATTTTAGTTATATTGTTTAGTTTTATCCTTCTGATGACTTGAACTGGATTCCTTTGTTGTGGCGCCCTCTATAAAAATTTCTGTTATGCAACACTGAAGATTGGTGTATTGTGAATGCATTGCACTGAAACTTTTTTTAATTTTCAGACTTTCAGAAAATGGGTTTTGGTCACCAAAAGAGTTCAAATTACCCATAGTGCCATGGAGTTAGCCAGAAGTTATTCAACTCAGCATGCAGTTAAAGAAATGACTAAAAACTGGGCAAAAGATAAGGTTAAATTTATCATGTAAGCTGGTACCTTCCATACAATGAATGATGCCATATCGAAATTTGTAAATAGTTGCATAGATGCAACTGGACAGTCAAACACTGTTCTTTACTATAAGAATTACTCACAGCGTGATCGTGAAAATTTTAAAGGTAACAATCGTAACAACTACCATTACCACAACAACCACAATAATACTGGAAGAGGCCAATATAGTGAAAACCTTAGAGGTCGTGAAAACTCGAACCGAAGTCGAAATAACAACAATCAAGGAAATGTAAGAGTAGCCCAAAATAACTCGCGAAACTCCGAACAACCTTTAGCTACTCAACATTAAATAGCTATAAGTGCACACAATTAAAATTAGCCAAAATATTTTTGTTAATTTTGTCAATGTAGAAACAAAAAAAAAAATTGACTTTTCTTCAGGCAGGTGCAGATATTTCCCTTCCAAAAGATAATTCTAATATCTTCTACGATATTTATAAAAACAATAAAATTAATATTCAAGGAATAGGACAAGAATTAATTCAATCGAAAGAATTAAATTCAATTGAGATACAGACAGACAATTACAGAATTCCCCACGATTTTCATATAGTAGATTCACATTTATTAATCCCATGTGATGGAATATTAGGCATTTATTCCATAAAAAAGTTAAATTTCCAATTAGGTTTTAATCAAACAGAAGATTGGCTAAACATGAGACCAAATAATTTGAATTTCCCAATTTATGTTCCAATGACATACATGTGACGGATGTATTTTATTATATTATTATATTTATTGTATTATATTTCATTGTTTCTTAAAACTATGTTTAACATTTATTGTCTTTTCTAATTATCTTCACACTTTTACACTCTTGTTCTTGTATCTTTAAATTATTGTTTCACTAAGTTTTCTTTCTTGAGTTTCTAATTATCTTTTTCACCAAATTCTTATTCTTGTCTTTCGTTCTTGAGTGCTCGCTAAACAGTGATCCGCTGCTCGCATGCAGCTCTCTTTCAACCCCCGTTTCTGAGAGGACCTCTTTTGAGAGAGCTCCATGCTCTCTCAAAGAGCGTAACTAATGTGCCCAGAGCATACTTATCCTAATTGGCCTGCTATATACAGTTCTGGTAATAACTCAATAATTCTACCAGCAAGATCCCAGGTTGTCCGAAAAATACTACTATCCTCAAATGAAGATAGTGTTTTAATACCTAACCAAAAAATTAAAAATGGAATTTATGTTGCAAACACAGTCGCAACAACAAAAAATTCATTTGTCCGATTACTAAATATAACTGGTAAAGATCAGATAGTAAATATAAATGTTTTAAAATATGAATCACTTTCGGAACTATGAAATAGTTCAAACACATTCTGAAGCAAGAGAAAAAACTGTGATATCTCAATAAACAATAAATTTTCCACCGCAATTCAAATCCAAACTAATAGATTTATGCACCAAATATAGCAATGTATTCGGACTTAAAGCCGAATCAATTACAACAAATAATTTTTACAAACAAAAGCTAAGATTAACATATAAAAAAATAAAAATTATAAAAATCCTCACAGTAGACTTGACGAAATTCAAGCACAGGTAGAAAAAAAAAATAACAAAATAGTCGAACCGTCTGTGTCCCCATATAACAGCCCACTTTTGTTAGTTCCAAAGAAATCTCTTCCCGGTTCTGACAAAAAAAAAATGGCGATTAGTAATTGACTATCGTCAGATTAATAAAAAACTGTTGTCCGATAAATTTCCACTGCCTAGAATGATATTTTATGATATTTTAGATCAACTAGGTAGACCAACATATTTTTCATGCCTAGACTTAATGTCAGGTTATCATCAAATTGAACTCGAAGAAAGTTCAACGTCTTTTTAAACGAGCAATGGCTCACATCGCTACACGCGATTTTCATTCGCTCTAAAAATAGCACCAAATTATTTTCAGAGAATGATGACTATAGCTTTCTCTGGACTTGAACCTTTGCAAGCATTCCTGTATATGGATGATTTAATAGTTATTGGTTGTTACGAAAAACATGCTTAAAAACTTAACTGATGCTTTTGATTAATGTAGAAAATATAACCTAAAGCTACATACAGAAAAATGTAAATTTTTCATGCATGAAGTCACATTTTTGGGACACAAATGCACATATCAAGGAATCTTGCCAGATGACAAAAAATACGACGTCATCAAAAATTACTCAGTCTCTCATGGTGCGGACAGTGCTAGACCACTTGTTGCACTTTGCAATTATTATAGACGTTTCATTCAATGTAAGAAAGATGTAAAATTCGAATGGTCGACTGATTGCCCGAAAGCCTTCGAACATCTTAAGTCTGCACTAACGAATCCAAATTTATTACAATATCCAGATTTCAGCAAAGAATTTTGCATAATAACGGATGCAAGTAAGCAAGCATATGGAGCAGTTTTAACTCAAAACAAAAATAAACTCCAACTTTCAGTTGCGTATGCATCAAGGTCGTTTACTAAGGGCGAAAGAAATAAAAGCACAACAAAACAATAATTGGCAGCAATTCATAGACATTTCACTGTCAAGACTGATAACAGACCACAGAACACAGACCAATTTTTCCAAAGGCTTGAAAAGAAGGCCGGTATATACAAAATTAGTCAACTTAAAGTGGCACCGTGGGAAAATATCTTTGAATTCATTTCAATTGATAATTTAAAAAAATGGTTAATAGGTTATTGAAAAAAATTAAGACTGGCGCTACTCAACCCGGTGACCTTAGTATATAATGAAAAAAACAAGAAAAAAGCAATTTTGTCTACATTACATGATGATCCAATACAAGAGGACATACAGGCATTTCAAAAACCTTGGCCAAGGTCAAAAGACATTATGATATATGATATATGAGGTATGTCTAAACAAATAATAGACTACATAAAAATATGTCCAAAATGACAAAAGACTAAAGTAACCAGGCATACAAAGACTCCAATGACTATTACTGATACACCAGAATGCGCTTTCGACAGAGTGATAGTGGACACCTCTTACAAGGTCAGAAAACGGCAATAAATATGCAGTCACACTCATTTGTGACTTAACCAAATAGTTAGTTGCTATACGCATACCAAACAAAAGCGCAAGTACCGTCGCTAAGGCCATTTCGAATCCTTTATTCTGACTTACGGTCCAATGAAGACGTTCATTACGGACATGGGCACAGAGTATAAGAATTAAATAATCTCCGACTTATGCAGAAACTTTAAAGTTAAAAATGAAACATCTAGCGCTCATCACCATCAGACAGTAGGTGTAGTAGAAAGAAGTCATAGAACCTTAAATGGATACATACGATATTACATATCAGTTGATAAGACTGATTGGGATGTATTTTTTCATTTCATGATTCACATCATAAATAAGTAAAAAAATAAAAAAAAAACAAAAACAAGTGAACGGACGTGTTTTTTTCTTGCGCTCTCGATTTGTGTAATTTTTTGATAAAAACAACCGGTGTTTTATTATAATTCTTTGATTTTGTGATTAATAAAGATCCCGTTCACTTCGTGTGCATGCAGCTATTCTGTTTTGTGTATTTAATAATTATTAATTTCACATTTTAGTTGTGCTGCTAGGTTTGCTTTTGCATTTTTTTGCATTCCTCTTTGTGCCTTCTCCGTTTAGCTTGCGCCGTCGCGACAGCTAAACAAAAAGCTTGCTCCCACGCTCACCCGCTCACCCGCTCTCTCACTCTCCCGTTTTTTCAGTGCAGCTGCACTCTTATCTCTTCTTACGCAAAGGTACAGTGGTAAGTCCAAATAATGTCCGCTATTGTCTGTGGTGTTAAAACCTGTAAAAAGGTTATTACCTCGGCTGATCTTACAATCGGCTGCTGGCTGTGCGACAACATTATGCATGCCAAGTGCATTGGTG
>VNJU01009713.1:983-20618 GCA_008042675.1 Drosophila seguyi | reverse complement strand
AAATGGTCCCTATCCGAAAGTCGATTGGAAACCATCTGAATTGCGGAAAGATGGTTCCAATAAATAGAAAGTTCCGACATGGGAGGAATGTAGGAACAATTAATAAAAATAGAGCTACCATTGACTGATAGCTTCACAGAAAGGAATTCAACATCGTTGCACTCCTCGAAAGTTATTAATTCAGACGCTAGAGTGGAGTCAACCGCTATGAGGACACCTCCGTTATATTGTGAACACAGCTGGAAAAACTTCGGAGCTCAGAATCTCCGGCTTTAACCAGGTTGTGAACACAATAACCTGGGACACAAACGAGAGACTATCAGAATACAATTTGGGAAGCTTACTACGTAAACCTCTAGTATTCTGATAGCAAATAGAGAGGGAATTTGCTAGTTTTGTGGAGCAGATGTCCCTTACATAAGAAAATTTGAATTTTCCACCTTTAATATACATCTTCCGATGTCTGACAAAGGGAGAGCCGCGAAACAAAAATCTGTTTCGTAGGTGGGACAGCTATAAGGGCTTTTGGCGATACAGACTGAATATCTGCATTGCCAATATCGGCCAGTAGTCCGGCCCTGACACCCTGGGCAGGTATATTAACGGGGCTCTGAGGGGTCAATATTTGAGACCCCCCAGGGGACAATACGGAAATCGCCGAGGGCGCGGTCCCTCCAGCGGAACATTCGGATCCCGAATCTTTTTTGCTACTCGATCTGAAAACTCTTGGAATTGGTTCTGAAGTCAAGGGCTGTGTCACTGGAGGCTGGTGTTGGCTGTCGACGGCTGGAGGTTGGGATCCGTGAACAGTAGCAGATTTTTCGCGCCTTGGAGACTCCTTTAATATCTTAAGGATATTAAATTGAGTGTCCAGCGCCAAGAACATATCTTGAGTTTTACGAAAACTCAATAATACGTCTTTAAAACCGTTTTTGGTTTGCCGCATAAGAGACATCATTTCTCTTTCCCCCTCGCGACAGGCCTCACAGCAGTAACGTAGACCGATGTTTTTTCTTAAATCGTCTACTGTAGGAGCAACTTGGCATACACCATGTTGTCGCACAACCAGCAGCATACGGCAAGATCATTAGCGGTAATGTCCTTATACAGGCTTTTACAACGCAGACAACGGACAATAAAAAGACTTACCACTGTATCTTTACGTATGAAGAGATAAGAATGTGCAGCTGCACAGAGAGAGCGGGTAAACGGGTGAGCGTGGGAGCAAGCTTTTCGTTCAGCTGTCGCGACGGCGTAAGTTAAACGAAGAAGGCACAAAGAGGAATGCAAAAAATGCCAAAATCAAACACTAGCAGCAAAACTAAAATGAATTAATAACAATTAAAAACACAAAACAGAAAAGCTTCATGCACACGAAGTGAACGGTATCTTTATTATTTGCAAAATCGAAGATTTAAATAAAACACCGGTTGTTTTTATCCAAAAATTACACAAAAACGAGAGCGCAAGAAAAAAAAACGTCCGTTCACTTGGAAGAGCGAAAGCAAGTCGTTCATGTTTGTTCAGCTAATAAGATAATTTGATACTTCTCCCGAATAGTTAACTGCTTTCTATTAGGCATACTTCTAAAGGTGTCTCCATAAAAAAATTCTTACAAAACCCATGTGAACAATTAGCATCTTAAAATGGCAAATCTAAGTAAAACATATTCAGGGAAACCAAAAACAAAATTATGACCATTGGACAGATTTTATGGAAATCACCGGAAATTGATTGCAAAATTTTATACATTTTCTAGATGGGGCTTGTTGATGAAGAAGGTGCGTGCTAGATTCAAACATGGTTTGGACACAATTTTCACAATAAACATTTTTTCATATGATTTTAAAATGGCTGCTTGAGGCAGCTGTGAACATTTAAATGTCGGGGGTTGTGGAAACCCAATTTTTAATGACAAATCGTGAAATATCGCCGTTGATGCCAACATAAATTATTTTAATAGTAATAGCATTAAAAACTTAAAATTATAGTGACAGCTATATAAGTAAATATATTTTAATAGTGTTTTTATGCTTTTCTTCTTAAGCAATAACACACGAAACGATTATATTAATAAGAATGGTTTGTTTATTTGTGCTCGCGAATATTGCAGACTAAAAGCTTGGCTTTAAAATATATGCATATAGGGCATCAGTTCACAAAATGTAGTCACACATCAACGCCAGCCAAAACACCGGCAAAACGTGACAAATTATCTGCCTTCCAAGAAACAGGATTCGTTGGACGAGGAAGATGAGGACTTTTGAATAAAGATGCTGCCAAAAAAATTGACCGCCTTCAAATCCGTTCACTGCAATAAATGTGATCAGAAAGTTCACTTGAAGTGTGCTGACATGCATGCCAGCTACTTCAAAAGCGCGAAATTACCTTCTGATGTTTAGTTTTATGTTCATGCATTATTACGAGCTAATTCTAACAACAATAGAGTTTTAAGGCAAAGGAGGCTCTCACTGGAAATTACATCCGCGATACGGCGCGTCAATTCGACACACTTAGCGTGTTAAACCGTTTCGCAAAGCCAGCAACAAGTCATTAGATGTTCTGCCAAAACATTTTTTTGGCAGTTTTTAACTCTACAGACAAAATTTAAAGGCATTATTACAAACCTTTGACACTGACAAAAGAGGAGAACCGTCAACGTGGGTGAGTGGGAGAGAGACAGAGCGAAAACAGATAGCGAGGGCGAGAGAACTTAGCACCGCTTAGCTGCAGTTAAACACAAACGGAGCCTACGCGATAAGAAGCAGGATAGGCATAAAAGAGAATTAAAAAAGTTTAGTAATAATTTACAAAAACCCCGGTGGTTTAAAAAAAAAAAAAGCAAAATTCGGAGCGCAAAACAAAAACACGACCGTTCGCTGGGAAGAGAAAGAGGAGATCAATATTTTTTTCCTAATTTTAGCACATTTTACAGAGAAAATTTTTTAAATTTTACACATTTTTCTAAAATTGACTATTTTACAAAAACTCAAACATTTTTCTTTCAATGAAAGATATCAATGCAATTAATTAAAAGAAACTAGTTAGCTAAGGTCTCGAGCTTTTCATTGATATGCATATGTTCGCAACATGCTACAGGTAAAAAGATATAAATGAAAAAGGAAAAGACAAATTTTGGATGAGTAGGTATTTTTAAAAGCAATGTTATTATGCCAATATTTTTGATTAATTAATTATACTTTTAAAAGTCTTTTGAACCTTATGGCGCACTTCAAAGAAGTCGCTCAGAAATTCCACTTCTTGTAAATCCGAAAAAACTTTCAGCAAAACTGAACAATTTATCTCTTATAGCAATAACAGTTTATTTTAATTTAATAATGCTTAAGGCTTTTATGTGAAATGATCTCAGTGAATAAATATTTTTATTTTTATATATAAATAAAAAAAAAATGAAGTATGTAAGAACGCAGATAACTCGATTTCCAGACGTCCGATTAGGATGGTTTTTTCTGTTGAGTTCGTATTTTTGGGAGCTTCGACAAGGCTATGTGAAAATTGCGAAAAACCGTTTTAGGCTACAAATGTAAAAACAAACAAACACCATAGGAGGCTCTAAAGGCCGATATCGATATTCGTTTAATATTTGACTGCTGAACATTTATATTATATGAAACAATATTTCTCAGCTTTTTTTGCTAAAATTAAACTGGTTTTTTTAGTCAAAATCTTAAAAGGAAATTTATTATGGTATTGTGGATTCGTGTTATATCTGTGTTAATAAACGTGTGTGTTTTTTTTCAAAACGTTCCTTATTGAGGTTAGCCGTAAATCGATTACGCATTTTTGGTTGTTTCATTCGCTGTTTTCGTGCGTTCAAACTGCATCGTGCGTTGTTTTTTATGAATTTGCCTTTGCGTTCAAATCTTGCACCTCGAAGTAGAACAGAGCGGCGGTTGACAAATCTCAGTCAAAATATGTCAAATGACAAGCGTGAATTGCGGCGAGAAGATACCCGTTCAACGGTCAAGACGGATACCACTTTCAAATAAATCAGGTCAATAAGACTAAAGGTTAATAGTAATGAATTTTTGAAAATATTTAGCACACACCACACACGATATCCACATTTTGCATGAGTACGCCCAAGATGTCATGTAGTATGTTCGCAATCCCTGCAATCCCAAATGTATATGTATTTAGTGGAATGGCAAAAAAGGTGGTCTTCCACAAGCACATGTCTTGATTTGGTTGGAAGATAAGATTCGACCAAATGAAATTGATAACGTCATCAGTGCTGAGATTTCTGATCCAGAGGTTGATCCCGAATTGTATGATGTAGTAGTGGGCGACATGATACACGGTCCATGTGGAAACATCAATCCATATTCTCCATGTATGGTCGACGGCAAATGTTCATTGCGATATCCACGATATTTAGTAGCAGAAACTGTTACTGGAAATTATGGATATCCTATGATACCTAACGATTTCCCATTTTCTCTGAAACGAATTCATACCAGAAGTACGTTTTGCGTTGAAATTTACATTCGTTTCACATGGCCAACTTTGCGTCGCACGTTCCCGTGTCGGAAAGCCATCTTCATTATACATATTCGCGCCAAATGGAACGACAACAAATGTTGTTTATCATTCTGCATTGCATTCAAATACACTGAAATTAATTTCAATTTTTGGTTTTACCATTTCAATTTATTGAAAAAAATCGAGAGCCATCTCTTTAAATACGAATTTTGGGAGGGACAACGTCCGCCGGAACTGCTAGTTTTAAATACAACTGTTCACGCCAATCTCCCTTATTTTCTTAAGCAGTGTGATTCCGCACACTTGCTCTCTCTCTCGTTGTACGAGTTGAAGCCACCCACCTCCAAACATTGGCTCCTACCGAACCGGATATTTAAATCTCCAGCAGTGCCGGTGGCTTTAACACCACACAAGGTAAGTAATAATAATAATTTATAAAGAGGTTTGTGCACTGCGACCACTTGGGTCTATTGTGCCCTCGTCCTAGTATCTGGCTATAGCTCCTCTAGCAGTCCGATCGTTCGCAAGAATGCGATGATGTCGCCTGGTCGAAGAGCCCTCATTTCCTGTGTGTTGAGAGTACGGCTCCCGAAGTGGGCCAACCTCAGCAGACTAATAGCCGGGCACTCCTCAAGCAGGTGTTCTGGAGTCTCATCTTTCTCATCTCTTTTAGACAAAGTCTGCAAAGACTGTCCTTCCCTATCCTGAGATTATGCAGATGCTTGCGCAGTCTGCAGTGCCCGGTCAGGAAACCCGTGACTATTCGGAGAGATCCTTTGCTCAACTCCAAACAATCTTTGCTCCTCTTATTGTTATAGCTACCTAACAGACGTTTACTCTGCCTTGCTCCTTTCGACGAACTCCAGAAGTCATCGCAGGCAGTCATGAGATCCACACGACTGCTCTGGCTGACGACTCCTGGGCCTAGTCCGCAGAAGGGCTCTGGACTGTGGAAAGGCGTACTCGCCCCCTTTCTGGCCATGATGTCGGCTACTTCATTGCCGGGGATTCCCGCATGCCCTGGTACCCAGTATAGGGTTACTTTATTGTTGGCACCCAACTCATTGAGTGTTCCTATACATTGCCATACTAATCTGGAAACAATCCTATGTGCACTGAGTGCTCTGATTGCTGCGTGACTATCCGAGAAAATGGCTATGTCTCTCCGATTGTAGCCCCGCTCAATGTTAAACGAGGCACATCTTTCAATCGCGTGTACTTCCGCTTGAAAGATACTGGCGAATTTCCCTAGAGGTTCATGATGTTTGAGTCGAGGCCCGCAGACCCCCGCACCCGCACCGTCCTCTGTGAGTGAGCCGTCAGTGTACCATCGTAGGTGGTAGACATGCTGGTCCACTCCGACATGTTGCTAAGTTCTGTTCTGAAGTTTTTCTCAAAACTGAACTTGGCCAATTGAGCATCCAGCGGATATTCCAGTAACAGGTCAGTTGCAGTCGCAGCCGAGTCGGCTGGTCTTGCCCCTGTTATCCTCATGGTAGATCTGCGAGCACTGTGCTCGATATACAAGTGCAGTGGTGAAAGTCCGAGCAGCACGTCCAGAGCTGTGGATGGGCAAGTGCGCATAGCGCCCGAGATGCACGTGCAGGCAGTCTCTGGAGTTTGCCCAGTTGCCTTCTGGTGACACCAAGGTCAGCGCGATTCGCCCAAACCGCAGCTCCGTAGCTTCATATGGGCCTCACCATAGCAGTGTACATCCACAGTAGGATTATTGGAGACAATCCCCAGTTTTTCCCTGCAAGAGATCTACAGCTCATTTGGGCCATGGTGGCCTTGCGAACAGCATGTTTCTCAAGCTGCCTCCACGGCGCCAGAGTTTTCCTAAGTGAAGTGAAAGGTTGTGTTTTTGCCGCGCTCCGCTTGATTATCCTTTTCTAGGCGGTTTAAGCGTTTAAGCAAGGCTGAAATTAAACAACAGTCAGTGCGAGATCCTCGGGACGCTGGTACGTACCTGCATTGACCCTGGAACGGCACCGGCACCGACTACTCGGTCGCCCAAGGCCTGGACACTTGCTCCACCTCAGGGGGCTTAAGGCAAGGGAAGGGGGGTACTCTCTCTCCCCATAAACGCCGTCCGCTCTTTCACTCCTTCACTCTCTCTTCACATTTCTCCTTTTCACATTCCACAAGCTACTTTCGCAACTGGATCTCAGTGCTGTACAACGTCAGCGGAGAGAGCTTTTTAACAGCCGCGCTTAACAGCACAACGCTTCCAGTGTTGTAAAACGCGAGCAGCTAAGCTTTCCCGCCACAGCCTGATTTAAATATCATTTAAATTAGCATCTGCATTTCCAAGGCCGTGGGCGGCTGCGCAGCTGTCAAGCGGGCAAAGGTCACGGACCCGACCAATTCCCGATCCCCCGCTTAGGCGGTGTCCCGAACAAGGGACGTCGGGGACCGAGAAGGGGCGGTATAACCCCCACGGTAGAGCCGGAGGGAAATCCTTGGCCAGCGCGGGAGCACTGTGCAGGCCCTTGGCCGGCCATGGACGATGGGAACCCATTCGTGAGCGGTGCGGCGCTAGCGAGGTCGCCGTGCCATAAGCGGCAGGAGGATGATGCAGCGGCGTTCAAGAAGAGCAACAAGCTCTCTCGATCACCGCCAACGCACGGATCCCAAGAAGATGGGTTGACCAAGTGAGTTGGCACAGCGTCGACACCCAAGAGGTCGCGAGACCCGGCTAGCCCGGCTAGTTCGCAGAGAACGACGCCGGCAAAGAAGTGCAGGGCATCCCAGGAGGCAGCTTGTCTGCAGGATCTTCATGAGTTGGGGAACCTGCTGCAGGAGGTGTCCCTAAAAGTTATGGACAAGTCCTCGCGCCACATCACCATCGCCACGAGGGAGATGTTCGTGAAGATAACAGCCCTCCACTCAAGCATCCTCCAGGTGAGCACGGTGTCAGCCAAGGATGACGGCGGCAGCCAGGAGAGCCAGGGAGCTGCTATATTGTGCTCCAAGTGCGCTCGGAGCAGGCCCAGAGCTGATAAAGAGCAGCAGACTACAACGGTGTGGAGCAAAGAGGCTCCAGCTCAAACGGAGCCATGGCGAAGGCTTATCCAGCACCTCGTGCAGGGATCTTCAACATCTGCATCGGAGGCCCCTCCACCTCGCATTCTGCAGCAGAAAGGCGCAAAAGCGTCCAAGAAACAGCGCGCGAAACCTCGTATGGCTGCGCCAGAAGCCGAGGCGTCACACACAGCCGCCCGGAATCCCGAGAGCCGCGCTATTCCCGAGCATGACTGGGAATTGGTCGCGAGGAAACCAAGGACGGCGCGTCGCACACGCCCCGACGCCGTCATAGTGCAGGCGGGTGGCAAGTCCTATAGCGAAGTGCTCGCTATGGTGACTAGGAGGGACGACAAACAACTGTCGGAACTGGGCAGCTGTGTCTCCAAGGTTCGCCGCACCACCAATGGCAACCTGCTACTGGAAGTGGCCAAAGGCAGCACTGAGAGCGCTGAGGCTATGAAGGAGTGCATCGAGAAGGTGCTCGGTGACGCAGCGTCAGTGCGTACCACGACGGAAGAGTCAAAGGTGCTCGTCCTGGATGTGCGTAACATCGACTCCATCACCACGAAGGAGGAGGTCTGCGCAGCCATCGCGGGCCAATTCAGCACCGAGCCGGAACGGATAAAGATTCGTAGCATGCGCCGCGGGTATGCAGAGACCCAATCGGCGGTGATCAGCCTGCCCGTCCCTTTGGTCAAGGCTGTCCTACAACGCCGAGAAGTCCGGATCGGGTGGACCATATACAGGATCCGGGAGAGACAGGGCTCACCGAGGTGCTTTAGATGCCTGGAACTGGGGCAAATCGCAATCCATTGCAATTGCCCTGTTGATAGGAGTGGGTGCTGCATCAAATGCGGCAAGCCGGGGCACAAGGAAGTCACGTGCAGCAAGGAGGCATCATGCTTCATCTGCTCAGCGGCTGGAAGGATGGAGACGAGACACTGGGCGGGCGGTAGAAGCCGCGACTGGGCATCGGACAGTTCTTGCAGGGCGGCCCCTGTGGCTCTGTGGACTGGAGGCACTGGAGATGCGGGACATAAAGTCGGCCAAAGGATTCGTCCGGCTGCTGCAGCGTGCGAATGCTTCCTCAAGCTGTGCGACGATGCTGACGGCGACCCATGGGGTGGAACCTAAAAGTTGGTTGTAAGGAGGCTTAATGCGGGTGGCAAAGCCCCATCCGACCCTGAAGCCCTAGAGGAAATAGTCAGCGCCCTGTTCCCATGCGGACGACAAATCGCGAATTTCCCCCGTATGGAGCCAGGTGACATCCACTGGGTCACGGAAGCAGAGGTTCTCTAGGCCGGTAGGGAGCTAAAGCCCAAGAAGGCACCTGGACCAGATGCGATCCCAAACAGGGTAACAAAACTCACCCTTGCGCTGCTGCCGACTGAAATAGCCGGCTTATTTAATAAGTGCCTGCTGGAGGGGTTGTTCCCTGACAGGTGGATGAGGCAAAAGCTGCTGCTGCTGTCCAAGCCTGGCAAGCCACCAGAAGAGGCAGCGTCCTACAGGCCGATCTGCCTCCTTGACACAATTGGGAAGGTCTTCGAGAAGGTGATCTCGACCAGGATGAGCGGAGCGATTGAGGCGGCTGGTGGACTCTCTCCGGAGCAGTATGGCTTCACAAAGGGGAAGTCCACGCTCGACGCCATCACGAGGGTCGTCAAGGTGGCAGAAGAAGCGATCGCAGGATCCAGGTGGAAAGGAGGAAGTAGGAAGTCCTACTGTCTGGTTGTCACCCTGGACATTAGGAATGCGTTCAACTCGGCAGACTGGACCCGAACGATGGAGTCCCTGAGGAGCTTCAACATCCCGGGGTATCTGCTGAACATAGCTCACAGCTATTTCAGCAATAGGGTACTCACGCTGGACACTAGTATGGATTCCAGAGCATACAAAGTCTCAGCCGGAGTCCCGCAGGGCTCCGTTTTGGGACCCCTGCTCTGGAACGCCATGTACGATGGAGTCCTAAGGCTGCCAATGCCAACCAACACAAGCTTGGTAGGCTTTGCCGATGATGTCGCCATAGTGGCGGTTGCGAAGAAGCTCGCGTCAGTGGAGGCCCACGCCAACGCGGCCATCCAAGCCGTGGAGTCGTGGCTGGAAGTCGCTGGACTACAATTGGCGGCCCACAAAACGGAGGCAGTCCTAATATCGAGCCGGAAGTTGGTGGAGACAGCAAGCGTGTGGTCGGAGGGACCACAATCCAGTCCCAGCGGGCGATTAAGTACCTGGGCGTCCTTATTGACACGCGCCGGACATTTAAGGAGCACCTGGAGTACGTCCACAAGAAGGCCACCGGGACTGCATGGGCGCTTTCACGAATGCTGCCAAACACAAGAGGGCCGAAGCAGGTGACAAGGAGATAGGTGACCTCGGTTGTGACCTCGCAAATCTTGTATGCAGCGCCTGTGTGGTCGAAAGCCTCCAAGGTGAAAAGTTACATGCGAGGGGTGGAGGCAGCATACAGGCTGTGTGCCATCAGGACAGCGTACGCGTTCCGGACCATCTCGGAAGATGCGGCGCTGTTGATCGCCGGTATAGTTCCGCTCACCGACTTCTGTGGACTTTCCTTCTCTTTGGGCATGCTGATGCGCATGCAGAGGACTTCTCACCAGGTGCGAGTTTCTGATGTGGTTGTCCACAATCTTCTCAAGATTTTTCAGCAGGAAGGAGGTTAGGCTGATCGGCCTAAAGGACTTGGGATGAAATGGGTCTTTCTTCCCAACCTTCGGGATAAAGATCACCCTAGCCATTCTCCATGACCTGGGGATGTACCCCAAAGCTAGGCTCCCCCTGAAAATACTTATAAGGAACAGCATTAGTTTTTTGAAGATGGATGGGAATGATGCCATCCATCCCCGAAGCCTTGTATGGGCTGAGTGTACTCACTGTCCACCTAATCTTTTCCTCAGTTACGTTTGCTGCAGCCAGGCTCCAGTTCGGTCTCTCGTTGATGATTCTTTCGTAACTGCTGTCTATATTGGAGATGGTTCTGCACAAAGGGAAGTGAGTTTGCAGAAGAAGTTCCGCATTCTCATCCTCATCCTCAGTGAAGGAACCATCCGATCTCTTCAGGCAAAGTTTAGATAGTACTTTGCCTTTTGAGATCGCCTTAAACACCCTAGCCGCCGGTGCGGCTTGTTCTATAGTTGAACAAAATTTCCGAAAGTGAGCACGCTTACTGTACCGGATTTCTTTGTTGTAATCTGTCAGCTTTTTGGCCTATAATTCCCAATTGGCACTGTTCGTTTTAGCTGTGTTAAACAGCTTCCTGACCTCTGCGCGAAGTAGCCCTAGTTTTTTATTTCACCAGGGATTGTCCCTGCTGGACTCGAAAGTCTTTACGGGACAGCTTGCATGATATGCATCCAAAATTGCCCCACTTCTCTTGAGAGTTGCTCAAGACCGGAGAGGATACTCTCCTACTCCGGTTCAGTCTGCTCAGATTTAATTCCAGACAAGACTGATAGACTGGCCAATCAGTCCGTTGTGGATTCCTGGTAACTCGGCTGAAACTAAGGTTACTGTGAATGTCGAACAGGATGATCCTGTGATCCGACATTGATGGTTCTGAGGAGACCTTCCAGTTGCGAATCAACCGGGAGCCCCCCTCATTGCCGAAAGTAATGTCTAGTACTTCGGCCCTAGTTTTGGTAATAAACGTGGGTTCAGCCCCCACATTAAACACTGTGAGATCCCTAGATACAAGATAGTCTAGTAAACACTCACCTCTGCTGTTTGTATCCGTGCTTCCCCAAGCAACACTGTGGGCGTTGGCATCACACCCTAGCAGCAAGGGTAGCCTTCTGCTGCTGCAGTGTTGCACCAGATCCTGAACCTCTGGTGGGGGGGCCTCCGACACGTCTCCTGGGAAGTATGCTGACGCCACCAGAATACTCCCGCGCTCGATAGTGATCATCACCGCTACTAGATCTCTGTTGAGAAATTTAGATAAACAAAGAAAGTTAATATCCTTCCGCACCAAGATGCAAGCTCTTGGTGATGCTTCCCTTACGTCTGCAATTGTTTGCATACTCACTTGATTTAAGCCGCAAATCCTGCCTCTGACGACCCAAGGCTCTTGGATGAGCACCAGCCCGACGTCAAACCTGGTTACCAACCTGCCGATGATAGCCGAAGCTGCCTGCGCGTGATGAAGGTTGATCTGAGCCATGCTGGTGACTCCCATCCTTAAAGCTCTTCTTCACCCTGACTGCATCTCGGTGGGTGTCCGCTCATTAACGGATGGCTCTTCATTGCTGCTCGGCTCCTCTTCTCCGCCCATGTGCAGGCGCGTCAAGTCCAGCCCCTGGAGTGACTCCGAGTCCAACTCGGCCTCCACTGCTGCTAAGGCTTCTGCCTCCTCTGCTACGCCCGGGGGGCAGGAGGATGCCGCCTTGGCTCCTTTGGTCTCGATTTGCCGGATGACCCGCTAAGTCTCGGTGAGAAGACCCTTGTTTTGCTCATTGGGACTCCATTGGGACTTCTCCATCGTCTGCCCTGCCGTTCGAGGCAGGTATAGCGTGACGATGTTCGTCACCGGCAAGTCCTCTTGAAGGCAGGTGCGAAGCTGCACACCCACCTTGGTGCTAACGTTGGGGACCGTTAGCTCCAGCCATTTCTTGGCATCGCAGTCCATGCAGTCCACTAAGAGTAGACCGTCACGGAACTGGATGCCGTTGAAGCTTAGGGCTGCGGTCCAGCCCTTCCTCGTCTCTTCGACGAGGGCCTGCTCCACCGCTGACAACTCCTCCTTCGTCAGGAGCCTCTTCGGGTGGTCCTTTGCTAGTATGGCAAGGTTCGAGCCCTTGGCAACACTGGCGTACGAGGCCGCCTTCGGACGGTTCGCGCTATATGAGGTTCTAGAGCCCTCCAGCGCCACGGTGTTCCTGGTAGTAGTCTTGGGGAGTTTTGGGCGGCGACGTATGTTGAAGCTGCCTCTTTCTCCCCGCAACGGCCTGACCGCCAGCTCTCTCAATCTGGTACACGTTCGTCCCCGCAGTTTTCTTCGCTGGAGCCACGTTCGGCGTACGGTGCCTAGCGCTCTTTATCGGGCATCCTCCGGCTTCAGCCCTCACTCAAGGTACCGAAGGTACCACTTGCGGCCGGCTCCACTATTGCCTTACCTCAGAGGATCTCGGACTCCCCCGGACTGACCTGCCGCTGGGGCAGGCTGCTTTCCGTTTGGCTGCCTCGACCTTGCGGAAGAGGGTGTTGCGGCGTCCCACCTCCGCAGGAGGCCTTGCGCTATCCGCAACCTGCGACCCGTCCGGTGGCTTCAGCTAGCGCACATCAGAACCATCTCACTAGTTTTTTAGTACCAGAACAAGATAAGTAACAATTACATTATTGCTGCCGGTCATACAGTTAGTTTTTGCGTTTAATGTTCTCGTTCCCGCAATACTGCTTAAACTCGTCAGATTTGGACGCTGTGCCTCGATCGGAGATTATTTGAACAGGGCTTCCAAAAATTTTGCTCTGTGCCTCCAGACTTGTGATAACGTCCTTGGACAATAAAGATTTAATTTCAATGACAGCTAAATGTGCTTGTACGCCGTGGAGGTCGATTCAAGAGGTCCCAAAATATCAATGTGAAACGTTTGAAGTGGCTGATCTTCCTTCGGTAACGTATGCAACTCTCCTTCTTTTTGGCCATGCTTTCTGTTGGATACAATACACGGAATGCAACATATAATCTGCCGTATAATCGAGTATGTAGTACTCCTTTGCGAAGATGTCTTTAGTTTTCTTTACGGAAAAATATCCTTTTTCATGTGCTTGTCGAATAATTTCGCGTTGAACTATTAATTCATCGTCGTTGGCCAGTTTGTAAAGAAGACCGGCTTTCAAAAAGAAAGTAGTAGTTTTCTCAGCAAGAACGTTAATAGTGGCTTTTACTTCCTCGTCTTGCGATTGAACTTATTTCAATTTCAGCTTTCATCAGAGAGCGTTCTTTATTTGCGCCTCTATTTTAAAGAAGTTAGGAGGCAATATGTTCAATATGTTCCACTATAGCGCTAGTGTTTGTTGTACAGCAGTATATGCATATTTTTATAATAGATCAAATTTATTTAAAAAAAGTAAAATTATACGAAACACTGTGGAATTCAGTGTTTTAAGCGGATTTATATTGCTCTTGGGGTAAGAATTTATTTAGTAATTTTTGCTTTTCTTTTATATTTTTCTACTGTTCATATTTTGCAGATGCCATTGGTCAGACTACATCCACTCAGCAACCTACACGGATACTTACAATATATTTATTTTGTTAATTTGAATATAAGTTCCTTTTAATTTAAATTATTATTGTTACTATTATAAGATAAATAAATAAACAAAATATATTTAAAAAATCCTTGATGAATCCTTGATTAATCGTTGGTGAATCGTTAATGAAACGTTGATTAATTGTTGATGAATCGTTGATTAATTGTTGATGAATTTATCAAAAGCGGACATCCCATACAAAAATTCATCAACGTTTGTATGGGCTTGTTATCAACGTTTCATCATCACAACCCCATATGTGTCGATGACAGGTATTACATGGCTGTTTTACTTATAATATTCAGGGGTGCCTCAGAAACCACTACCGCTGCAAAAACACTGGAATATAACTCTTAGGTGTCACAGCATTTCCACTAAAATATTTTTGGTGTATTTGAAAACACCAAACATGACGTCAATTTCGATGCTGCCAGATCGATAGATTCAAAATTTCGAAGTCGGGTTCAGTCGTCAGTCGACAGGCAGCGATTAGCCATTTTAATTAAATTTTTTTTTTCAAATTAAAGTAAAGAATAACTAAGTTAATTAACAAAATAGGTCAAATAACATTACTTAAAAAATAAAATATCCCAAATCCGACAATTTTAGAATAATTTAAACAAAATGTTTTCTAATCAAATACATGCATGATTAATATGGCAACATGGCAACCCTGCAAGCGAAGTTCGAATGGTTTGTGAAAAAACTAAAAACGCAAAACATTTTCGATGTTGTATGGCACCTTGGAATAGGTTTCGCGAAAAAGCCTTTTTGTGGAAATGAAAACACCAGTGTTTTTCATGGCACCCCTGATTGTATTTGCTGCCTGTGTCGAGTAATGCTATAAACTTCTTCTGCTTCATATAAATTTCTTTACACATCGACAATTTATCATCAAATACCTTAGGCGCATTGCTCGTATTTGCAACCGTTTCTTTCTTACTTTAATGACAGTCTTTCGATATGTGTCAAAAATTATTACAATTAAAACACTTCTAATCACTACTCCGTTAGTGCAATGATTAGAAGTATGGATCGGATATTTAAACTGATCATCATCATTTTTAGATTTTCCACATTTGAAATGTATTTTCTCGTAACACTTTAATTAACTGCCACAAGAAGGAACTTCCTTAATTTTTAGGAGATAATTTTGAACTTTTTCATTGTTTTTCATTTTTCTTTCGGTCAACAATTTATGTATCTGAGAACCATTCACTTCGTTTTTGAACTCCTGGATCAAGGCCTTCTTCATATGTTGGAAATTATTGTAAAATCATTATTAGTCAAATTTTTCGCAACATACGAAATTTTCTTATCAAGGAGTCGACCACTCTCCGAAAGAACGCAATCGCTTTCCATTATCTCGCTCGCTGTCGTATTCGTAAACAAACCTATGCACACTTCCCTTTTTTCAGTTATTAATGCCTGTAGAACAAAATCGAAGTCAGCAAGTCGCGACATGTTTCTTTTCATTTGTGTTCTTGTCGTTTATACACACTCCTGCTCGTTGTTAACACACACATACTCGTCTTCATAAATATTCCTGCAGTACTGGCGACTAGTTTGTGGTGGGCTTGGGTACCCACCACGCCGTCCCAGCCAGTGTGTTTTATCATTTCGGTTTTTGTATGAAATGTTACCCCCCTATATGGGAAGGCTACGCCAGCTCGTTTACCTTTGAACTAGTAAAAAGGGTGGTGATGTTAGGGGTACCTAAATAGGTACCCATATATTTTATTCTATGGGTGGCGATTTCGTTACCCATGCTAGGGTTGCCTATTTGAGTACACTTATATATAAAAGCTACCTAGTTACATATGTAAAATAATAAAGCGATATTTATTTGCATTTTTATCATTTTATTTTTCATGACAGTTGGGTTTACTGAGCGTTGGGCTTTAAATCATATTTATTGGCTGATGCCAATAATAATGTTGTTGCTCCTGTTTTTGCTCCTATAGTTAAAAAAATGTGGTTAGTTCTTAGTATTTATTATATACATATATTGAATACAGCTACTTACGGCGCTCATAATTAAGCACTTTTCTTTATTTTTGCTGCTGTTGTTTTTGAAAAAGCGTTTCTTCTCTGGCTGGAGCGCTTTTCGTAACTGGACTTTAGCAAACCCATTCCCACCAACTAAATGTATTAACTCTAGAAAATGGAATTGTGATACTTTTTAGACATGATAATATAAAAATACAAAATGTTGTAATACTTACCAATTAAAACAATACACAAATTAATTTTGCACAATTTTTACACCTTAACACTTGTACGCACTTTGCACAACTGCAATGCAGTATCAAATTTTTTTAAACGTTTTACATATGGAATGTTCGAGAATTACGAAAAATGTGAGAAAGATATGAATAAAAAACGGTATTTGCTTCACATTTGTTTTCGTAAATTGACGTACACTGACGAACAAAAAAGCAAAGACAAAACGTGGTAAACGAAAGAAGGTAAGCAACCAGCAAATAATTTAGTTTGGTGGTTCGCAGCTTGTTTACCATAGGGTCAGTCATATAGTAACTAGCAATGAAATTAGTTTGGTGGTTCGACTCTCGTTTACCATAGGGTTACCTACCGAACCACCCATGTATGGGCTAGTGGAGTAAGTAGTGCAACATGGTCAATCGCCACCGCCAGTACTACAGGAATATGATTGCAGATCAGCTTGGTATTTGTAGCGTCATTTACACACATGTAAGTCGTTTTTAACTTTTCCTCGTTCAAGCTCTTGATTTTCACAGCTTTCGTCGTTTAAAATCTTTCTTTTTAATTCTTCGTCGATTTATCTTTGGACTTTTTAGATAGGTTGAGCTCTCATAGTTGTGGGATTAGTTTTGGTTTCTAAAGGTAAATCCCACTGCTTTGTTGTTTTATTTGATATTTAATAGTTTTATAACTGATCCGTCAATCTCCTTTCCTCTAAATAGATGATTTGTGGTGTTCGGCTACAAAGTGATGCAACCCCCATTCCCCATATTTTCCAAAACCCACGGCACAGAAACGCCGACTTAATTTGTATATTTATTTATTGCCTCTTCCATGCTCTATCCTGAGCTATATTAAACATATATTATTATTTCATTTGCTCTATTCTGAGCGGCACTACATGCAAGCGTAGCAAACATATAGAGATTGCAAATTACATACATAACCGACTGAAAGTCGACGCTTTGACTCTTGGCAATTTCTTTCCCCTCTCGTTGCCTCCACTATTCTGCATTGGCGAACGGCTAATGCACAAACATACTGACATACACTCCTTACACACATTACCGCGGCAAATACAGCAGTGGTAAACTGACTAAGTCCAAATACATAAAATAATTTTTAAAATTGTTTTTTCAATAAAATTCCAAGGAAATAATTCATTTAAATAATTTATTGGTAGATCAAATGCGTTTCCATTTCCAAATTAGTGTGTCCGTCTGAGTGAATATTATTCAGGTAATTCGCATATCTCCGCAACTAAGAATTAAATATTCCGATTGGTTTCAAAATTCCAAATTCAGCTTCGATAATAAATATTCCGATTGGTTCCTTAACTCCAAATTCAGTTCGACACACATAATTCGAAAATTATACATTTATACAACAGTAAATTTTCCTAAAATATATCCAGAATGACTTCTTCGATTTTAAATAAATTTACTATGTCCTGTGAACTTCTGAGTCACTTCCAGTCAGGTTCTACAATCCAGCAGAACCCAGTCCATACAAGTATACATGCCAAGTTCATCTCGACCAAGTCCGAGCGCTATGGGATAAAGTCGAAAAAAAGTACGAAGCTTGTTCAGAGCTAACTTCAGTTGGCTTAGAGGGCGCGGCGGGCACCTTGCTTACTCTTAAGGCACAATACAAGTGTCTACGAAAGGTGTGCCGCTCATGGAACAGGTCGATACGATCTCGTCAGAAGCAGCTCCAGTCCAATCCCCTGAACCCCAAAATTCCCTTCCGTCTGGCTCTCGGCTTCCTCCGTGAGATACGGAATTTTTCTCGGGCGATTATATTCGCTAGACGACTTTCCGAGACCTTTTCACAGCGGTCTATATAGACAATCCTACGCTGATGAAGCTCATTCCATAGTTCCGCTCAGCCTGGGAAAACCTATCTGAGCTTTTCAAAAACAAACGAGCGCTGGTGAACAGCCATGAAATTACTGTACATGAATCTACGGTTGCCTTGAAGGAGCTGCAATGTAGAATCCAAAATTGCCTCATATCCCTGAATATGTCCGACGTTCCTACGGATAACTGGGATTGTCTCCTGGTTTATTTGTGTTCCACGAAGCTTTCAAAACTGACGCTCTTATTATGGGAGCCATCCTTACCAAATAAGACCGAAATTCCTTCGTGGCAAGAACTTGATTTATTCCTTACTGAGTGCCATAGAACTCTAGAGACTATAGATTCTATCCTCCTTCACGCCGGAGGCAGTGTGGTTCCGTACACTCCCTCTCTCTCTCTCTTTTTCTTTCATGGGACTTTCGTGCTTCCAGTAAAATCCAAGCTTCCAATCCACTCTCCCCAGCTAGATTTAAGACTTCTTGTTTAATTCTAAATTCCTTCTATACAAATAACGACCTACGCACGTAGCTCAAAACCCAAAAAGCCCTTTCCGTGTTTTAATTTTTCGAGTGTACAGGTTCAAGCCATCCCGCTCCGAACAGTAACTATAATTGTACATTACATTCATTTTAAAAATATTATTTACATTTTTTTAAACATTGATGTTTCATCGATGTTTTGGTGAATGATGTTTGTGCACCTCTATTCTCGCTTCCGTTTCTAAAATGTGCTTAATCTTTTGGTCAACCGTATTCTCTTCTTATATATATTCCTGAATTATCTGATCTTGAGTTTTCTTCAAGATGAAGCAATGAATCAGATAAATTGATCCTAATGCTAAATATTGAGTCTTAATGTGTAATGCTAACATGCTATCCATCCTGGCAATTAGATCGTCCTCATCGTTAATTTCTATTAGCTATGTTTTAATTAAATTGTTTTTCAAGTTTGTTTAAGTAACTATCAAAGTAACAATCAAAGTTTTGCTGAATACCAGGTGTACAAGAATGGAATGTCGGTTCGAACATATAAATATTTATCGATTGTCATAAAACCTTGAATGTGTGAGGTTTCAGCCTCGACTGTCAAACCACCATAGTTTCGCGCTAATCGAGCACCATTATCGATTACTCTAAGTGCAGTAAAAATGTCGACAGTGTTGATTTTCTGCGGAATCGCACTGAATGCTTGTTGAAGCCTTTGGCAAACAAGTACCAACTGTTGATCATACGTTGATCCTTTAAAACCGGCCACATAGACTGCTCGACCGAATCGTTTTGGCAAGAAGAAGATGGTCTGGCTTGGTGGGATGAGAGCGGTGTCATCTACTATGCGCTCCTGAAACCCGGCGAAACGGCGAAACAACAATTGATCAATTTGAACCGTCCGCTTTGGAGAAAACGACCAAAATATCAAAAAAGACCACACAAGGTAATTTTTCTCCATGACAACGCTCCATGCGGCAAGAGCGGTTCGCGACACGTTGGAAACACTCAATTAGGAAGTGCTTGCGCCTGCGGCTTACACAACAGACCTGGCCCCATCCGATTACCACCTATTCACTTCGATGGGACACGCACACGCTGAGCAGCGCTTCGGTTTTGTGCGAAACTTTGAAAAAATGGCACGATGAATGATTCGCCGCAAACGACGATGAGATCTACTGGCGCGGAATTCACAAATTGCCCGAGAGATGGGAAAATTGTGTAGCTAGGGACGGTAAATACTTTTTTTTTTTTTTTTTTTTTGCGCG
>VNJU01009711.1:0-16108 GCA_008042675.1 Drosophila seguyi | reverse complement strand
AAAATTCCACTTCCACGGGTTTTCCACGCGGCATGGTCGAAAAACAAAAACAAATTACATAGGCTTCGCTTAGCGAAGTTCGAAACGAAGTAGGCGTAACAAAATTCGACATGCGTTCGGCTACTGCCGATCTCTCGCGAAGTTCGGACTGCATATTTGTTTTTGTTTTCGAACTGATTCGGTGCAGTTGTTTTCGGCAGTCCCGAAAATTAGACAGAGATGGAGGTAGTAGAAAGCAAAGAAGAAAATCAGTGTCGAATACAAACTATGTTGCGTCGACGTTAGATTACCCTTTTTAAAATAAGATGTAATATTTATAAATATTTTATTAAATATTTGATTAACTCTTATTTATTTTGTCGAATGGTATATTAGCAAGTACTAAAAATTTGCTTTGGCAAAGCCGAAATGTTTATATATGATATTCTGCCTTATTTAGTTAAAATGAAAACGCATTGCTTTGTTCGTGCATACCCTGGCACACGCCAGAATTTTCGGTCTTCGGTTTTCTTTCGCTTCTCCTAATTCTCTTTGCATTTAGAGTTGGCTGTTGGCGCATTCAGAAGTGTTTTGCGTATTAGTTAAAGTTGCGTAAAAGTGAAATATTTTAATGAGGTAAGTACATTTATTCATGTATAATTTATGAACTCATTTGCAGAATTGATCTTGAACCTGGACCCGCCTTTAACATCGACGGTGAAAATTAAGATCTCTTTACATATGTACCATATGCGGAGATTGTTTTCTGATAAAATTAACATGAATGTAAGTATATTCATACAAAATATTGCAATGTTCAATTTGACTTTAACATTTATATATTTTTTTTATAGATTGCATAAGTGAAAAAGCTACAAGCCGGCAGAGAAGACACGTCACACGCATTTGGGAATATTGAAAGAAGTGTTTATGCTAATAAAAAATATGGTAATCATTAAAAATACCGTTTTATAAATAAATCCAAACAAAGAAATAAATTACTCCGAAGTTTTACTAAAAAGGGTAATTTTCGGGTAGTTTCTATAGGTTTTCATCATGGTTTCCCCGGGGATTTTCCGCAGTTTCCACAGAATTTCCACGTCGATTCCCCGGGAGCTTCCCCGGGGTTTCCACGGCAATTCCCCGTGATTTACCACGTGTTTTCCCCGGGGTTTCCACGGCAATTCCCCGGGATTTTTAACGGTATTTCCACGGGGATTCCACGTGAAATCAAGTTCGAAAATCACAGATTCTTTCGAAATTCCATGCGAACCACCCCAGGGATTCCACGCATTTTCCGCGATGAATCCCCGGTTAATTTCGAATTCCACGCCACACGCGACTCATGTATGGAAAATCCTTACAAGATTTGTATGGAAACTTCCCCAGGATTCCACGGGAGTGTCGTGGAATTTCCCCGTGGATTCCACGTGGAATCCACGGGGAACGGTACTGCAGGCTTTCGTTTGATATATATATACATACATTGTGCTTATGACTCAAGGATTAGGCCAGTCCGATTTACCAAGTAATAAAAAAAACTTTAGTTATAGTTTAGTAAATTTATTTCACAACCGCATCCTCCGTTATCTGAAGCAAGTAAGTTATGCATGTGCACGAGGGATAATAGGCTGACAAAAGCTCGATGGCTGAGAGAGAGAGAGAATCAAGAGTAAGACATTTTGCTCCTTGTATCTGTTTATATATGGGATATTCTCCGGAAAGAACAACCGCGGGAAAAAACTAAAAGGATCTCTGAAATTTTTTTTTCAACATAGTTACATAAAGCAATGTTCCAATCGATCAAATTTAAAAGCCTTAATCATATTAAAAAAAAAAGATATTTGAAATATATAAATGCAAACTTGCGCAAGTGCGATTTTTCATTATTTTGATAAAATACAAAAAAGCAGAGGATTAATGCTTGAACTTTTGCTTTCTAACAAGACTGGGAGGTTGCAGGGAGCCTAAAGAAACCACATTTTTACTTTTCTGATTTACTTAAATAGTAAAAAACATCACGAAAAGTATGATGACAGAAAATGCGACCTGTCGCGTACGACACCGATTAAATTTCATTGAAAAAAAACTACATAATATTTTTAAGTCACCTTAACATATTATTAAGTTGAATTAATATATGTATAATACATTAAAATTAATTGCATTAAAATCTTTCATCAAGTTTTGCTGAAATTAGTGCTTGAACTGGTTTGCAAACTCCTTACATTTTTGTAAATATCGAACAATTGTCCGAAATCGATCTTAGCAATTATAGTGCTAGCCAAAAGCTTTAAGTTTCAATTTTTGTAAAATTAAAATAAAGTCTTGGCACATGCTTTTTTCGCTTAAATGTGTACAGACGTGCGAGACCATGTAAGTCGCAACGTGATGGATCGAATTGGCATACCATAAATACTTACATACATAGATACCCTGCAGTACCACTTTCCTCTGTAATCAACGAATCGTCAACAGCCGACGGTAGAAGTCGCCGTCGCAAGTGTTACTGCAGGGCAGTAAATTTATACAGACAAAAACTTTGTGCATTATTACAAACGATAGTTTTGACGATTTTAGTCTTACAAAATGACCGATTCGGATCCGAAAATTATACTCATGTTAATCATTTGTCACGGTTTTTGTGGCAGCAAAAGGTATTATTTTCGGAACCCGGAAAAGATTCAGTTTGCGGACATTTTACGATATCATTAGCGGGTCGAATTCCTTATAATTTAAGATGCTCGTCCACTATTAGTCCGTTTTAGCGTCCGTCTTTGAATATTCACCGAACCTAATGCAGACACTTCGATTCCACGTTAGTGTTTAATATTTTTTATTAAATCTGCATCAATTCCGCACTTTGCGTACTGCCTGCATAACGGAGAGGGTAAAAGTGTAACTGTCAAACTAGAAAATATATTACATATGTATCTATTTAAAGGTTGATTTCAGAAAAATTGTCATAACTTTGTTGTTTTTAAAATAAGTAAGTAAGTATTTGAAATATATATATACATACATAAGTGAATACAGGTCTGGTTATACATATGTATGTATGTAAATATGCCTTTCAGACCTATGGTCTGATCTGGCTTAAATTAGACGCACTCAGCAGACACTCAACGATTTTGAGTGGCTGGTGCCACTCATCACCGTGCATCGCGGCTACTTGCAAATACCCACTCAAAATCTTCGGGCGATTGCAAGCACGCGGTCTGCACGCACTCGGATCATAACGGTACCCTTCGTCGGCGGGCGCCGATCACACTCGCCACTCATAACGGAACTCAGAAAAATTGACCAATCAAAAAAGGACAAGTGCGTAAAAGGGTTGAGTGGGAAAAACAAACATTTATGACCCGAGTGTCTCGGCGCCACAGTTTTATGACCTGGGTGTCTGACGACACTCGGATGTTTATTGCGTCATCTTTGTTTTTACTTGTGCACTTGCTAGCGTCTTTGTAGGATCAGTCTAATTTTGATGCTAATGCAATTATGGCAGACGCTCCAGATGTTGTAAAAAGTAAAATTATGAATGGAACATACTCAGTTTCCAAACAACATAAGGGAAAGAGTGTCATTTGGAATATTTTATGTGACATTTTAACGGAAGATGGGACTATTCTGGACGGATGGCTATACTGCAGTATATGCCGGAAAGTACTCAAATGTGTACAACATCACACGTCCAATTTATCCCGCCATAAATGCTGCGTAACATTAAGACGACCAAAGGAGTTAAAAATGGTTTCTGAATGCGACAAGAAGGAATCAATTGAAAAATGCACCCAATGGGTTGTGCAAGATTGTCGGCCGTTTTCAGCTGTAACCGGAGCCGGGTTTAAGAATTTAGTCCAGTTTTTTATCAAAATCGGCGCAGTCTATGGGGAGCAGGTTGACGTCGAACACTTATTACCTGATCCAACAACATTAAGTCGGAAAGCCCAAGTGGATGCAGAAGAAAAGAGGACTGTACTCTCGACCGAGATTAAAGAAGCTGTGGATAGTGGAGGAGCAAGTGCGACCGTCGACATGTGGACTGACGAGTATGTTCAAAGAAATTTTTTGGGCGTTACTTTACACTATACAAAAGACTTCAAGCTGTATGACATAATATTAGGACTCAAATCGATGGATTTTCAAAAATCGACTGCCGACAATATTTTAATGAAAATCAAGTGCCTCTTTTTGGAATTCAATATTGGGAACATTGATAGTGTAAAGTTTATTACTGACAGAGGAGCTAATATTAAAAAGGCTTTAGAGGGCAACACGCGGTTAAATTGCAGTAGTCACCTGTTGTCAAATGTTTTACAAAAATCTTTTGACGAGGCCATTGAAATTAACAAAATAGTAAAAGAATGCAAAAAAATCGTAAAATATTTCAAAAAGGCAAATTTACAGTATACTTTAGGCACTACATTGAAAAGTGCCTGTCCGACTAGATGGAACTCCAATTACACAATGCTCAAGTCGATTCTAGATAACTGGGGTAGTGTGGATGCTATTTTAAGTGAGAAGGAAATCCATATAGATGTAAATAAATCTACATTAAAAGTGGTGGTAGATCTTCTGGAAGATTTCGAGCGAATATTTAAGGAGTTGCAAAGGTCTAGCTCACCCTCTTTATGCTTTGTGTTGCCTTCAATTACTAAAATTTTAGAACTATGCGGTCCAAATATTTTAGACTTTTCGCCAGTTGCATTACTTAAGGAAAAAATTGTACAGAACATTCGTGATATTTGGCTCGGAAATCTAAGCATATGGCATAAGGTGGCTTTTTTTTTATATCCACCCGCTACACATTTGCTGGAAGAAGACATTTTTGAGGTAAAAGTGTTTTGCATTACTGAAATGCAAAGTTTAGATACCTCTTTAACCAGTAGCTACAGTTTTTCAAGTCAATTCACATTAAGTCCAGAAAGTCAAAACTTATTAGCAACAAACAGTAGAGAAACTCCATTAGAAGAACTTGATAGATATTGTGGACAAAGAGTTCCATTCTCCGAAAATTTTGAAGTAATTGAGTGGTGGAAAAATAATTCAAAGTGCTATCCTCTTTTGTCAAACTTTGCTTTAAAAGTATTATCAATTCCAGCCAGTAGCGCAGCAGCTGAAAGAGTTTTCTCCCTAGCAGGTAACTTAATTACCGAAAAACGAAATAGATTATGCCCAAAATCTGCAGATAGCCTTCTTTTTTTGCATTCTTTTTACAAAAATTTTAACAATACGAAATAGACTTTCTTTTTTTATATAATATGTATTCTTATATTATTAGTTTTTAATATTTGCTTTCCTTATTTAACTTTATAAATGTAACATTTATTTCTTTTTAAAGTGATAGAAAAAAACCAATAATGACCAAAAATGAATGCGTGTTAAAATATTTAATATATACTTTTTAAGTCCACAATGTTATTATTATTTAGATTAAGACAATAAAAAACGCAAAAAAAAATTCCGTCTTTAACTTCAATTACTCCGTGTGAGCGAAAAGGAGTGCGTTAAAAAACAAAAACATGTGCACGACCTTTTTCTTGAATGTTCCCTTTCACCCTTCTTTTCTGAGACCGTCCTGCTCCCACCCATACAAAATTTATGTATACCGAAAGTGACCTGCGGCCGATCGTTGCTTGTGCGTCGGCACTCCCGAAGGCATTATTGCGCAGCACCCACTCGTGCATTCTTGGCGAGTGTCAAAAACACCCGGGTGGTATACACAACCGGGTGCCTGAGAGACAGGGTGTTTGACGGGTGCACTTAGAGTGCCAGTGGCTTGCTGCAGTTCTCTGGTGCGGATGTAACCGAAAAATGTTCGCTAAAGATATTGCATACGGACAAAGACTCGGAGTTTCCGCACTAGGTTCGTTGAATGCTCAAAAACGGACAAAAAGGGAAACTGTGGCGTGCCTCGTAAGAAGTCCGAAAAAGTATGGCCAACGGACACTTATAGCGGACTTACCGCATAAGGTTTGCCCAATTATCGAAACCTGACCCGAAAACGGACGCTAGAACGGACGAAAACTGGGACCTTAGCAAATGTCCCGCTAAAAAACACTAAAACGGACAGCACGCGACAAAAAAATTGTTGCCAGCGAAGTTTCTAGAAATTGGTGAACAGTTCTTCTCCTTCCTTTTTTTGTCGCGTGCATGTTTTTTTTTTATGCTGCCGCTACTTTTGCAATGTTGCCCAACTCTTTTGTTTTGTGGAATTCATAAGGACGCGTCCCTTTTCGACTTTGACCGGCAAAGAGTGCGGACATAATTTTTTGTGATTTTTGTGAGAACGTGCAAGTATTTCAAACGGTAATTGTACATAAAATATTAAATTGAAAAGAAAAACTAACATGATACATATTTATTTATAGGTATGCGATTTGTCTCTGTGTGGAGAGAAATTCTATGACGTCTATCCGTCAATGCTGGCGGGAGGTAATATCTGATTAGGTGGCACGACAATGCTCCTGGTGGCACTGAGGCCACATTATGCGTCCGTGGGATTCTAATAACTGCATCGGTTAGAGGTATATTTTTTATCGTATATTCTTCAATACTTTTTTACTTATAATAATTTGTATTCCTAAAGTCGATTTCAAGAACAAATTTTGTTTAGGGGATGCTGATTTTGACCGAGTAACGCAGAAATATTTTCAGTACGCGCAGGACAGAGTGACCAAAACTAACAACAAAAAAAACCGCTGTATAAATTATAAGTACTACTATTATTAGTTTTAGGTATTATTATAAGGATTATTTTAAAAATAAAAATGTAATAAAACGAAATAAAAATAAAATAAATCATTCTTTTGTAATTACGGTAAAAAAGGAATTAAATTGACTTTGATGCACTACGATCAGTACACTTAAGTGGCCCGTATGATACCAAGCACGTGCTTGTTCGTGTTAGGTGTTAGTAGGCGCGAATGATGAAAATATAGAAAAGGAATTCGAGGAATTGACAACTGGCGTGCTGCCAGATTGTTTACTTGCATGTGGGTTAGTATTAATGTTTTTAGTTTAGGAAGGCTATCTACGTTTAAAATTATTATGTACAAATCGTTATAATTTGCACATAAGACTCTAAAGGGTTTATGCAGTTGAAAGGACGTTCTACAATGGCGCAGCACTAAGGGAATATAGGATCTAGTATTTCTACTCGGTACGTGAAAGTTAAGCTGACCCAACAAGTCAGCACTTTCCACGTCACCGTGGATAAGGTTATAAATAAAAGTAATGCCAAGCATGGTTCTACGGTTAGATAAAGATGGTAAGTTAATAAGGAGGAGTCTACTAGAAGTGGAGGGTTTGCATCCCTGTTTAAGCTGCGTAGAGCGAAAAGTAAAAAGTTCTTTTGAACCGACTCGATGCGTTTACTGTGGACCCCATACTGAGGGCTCCAAACGCAAGATCCATATTCTAAGATAAGACGAACTAAAAAAAATATATAGAGATTTTGTAACGTACGGGTCATTGAATTCTTTCGACCAACGTTTAATGAATCCAAGCACACCTCTGGCTTTATTCACCATGCATAAAATATGATCAATAAAGTTAAGTTTAGGATCCAGACGGACACCCAAATCATCAACTAAAGCGATTCTTTCCAAAGAGCAGCAGTTTAGCATGTAAGTCGCAAGCTTAGGAGCGACACGAGAGAATGTCATAAATTTAATAAGTTTATACTGCACCATTTTTGAAAATGATTAAGATCGGTCTGTACATCAGACTGGCAAGACGCGTCCGTATATTGCACGCAAAGTTTGACGTCGTCCGCAAACATAAGTACTCTGGAGTTAGTCAGAACTTTGGGCAGATCGTTAATAAATAATGTAAACAGCAGGGGACCCAAATGGCATCCTTGCGGGACGCCAGAAGTAACCCTGAGAACATTAGATAAGGTGTTTTTAAATAGGACCTTTTGAGTCCTGCCCTTCAGAAATCTAAGAAGATCGACCGGAAATCCCATTAGGTCGAGTTTCAAAACAAGGAGAGAATGGTTGACAGAGTCGAATGCTTTACTGAAATCAGTATAGATTACGTCTGTCTGAAAGTTTTTATGGAAGCCCCTTATTATGAAGGAAGTGAGCTCCAAAAGATTAGTAGTCGTTGATCTTCGCTTAATAAATCCATGTTGGCATGGAGAAATTATTGAACTAAATAGGTGCTGCAAGTGAGGAGTTATGATTTTTTCGAAAAGTTTTGGGATGGCCGACAACTTAGAGATCCCTCTATAGTTATTGGCATCTGATTTGCTACCTTTTTTGTGGAGAGGAATAACAAATGATTCCTTCCAAATAAGGGGAAAGTGGGAGGTTTCTAAGGACAAGGTAAACAATTTTAAAAGGGGATTGCACAGGGCGTCGGCACAATACCTAAGCACACAGCCAGGTATTCCGTCGGGACCAGGCGAATAAACGGCCTTTACACGGTGAAGATCTGAAAGGATAGAGCTTTCGTTTAAATTAGGACTGAAAATTAAGTTTGCCTTGGGCATGATGTAAGAATAAGTCCGATTTGAGTCGGAGGAATTAGAGTTAGTGGTTTGAAAAACTGCTCAAACAGATCGGCAATTGCCTGATCATTTTTTACGGTAGTATTTTCAAAGGAAAGTGAGGAAGGATGAGTAATTGGCTTACGTTTGGTATTAACAAAATTATAAAACTGTTTTGGGTCCGTAAATAATATTATATTATCTCCAAAGATACCAAATACGTTCCACAGAAAATATTATATACGTATCGCGAATGATACAAATACGTTTCTTAAGTAATATCACAAAATTATTGCGAATGATAAAGGCATCGGCCTGCTTATCTCGCATTATCTCAAAAGTACAACTAAAAATATCGTAAAAGGTCCGCAAACTTATCTTTTTCGAAAGTGATAGCTTTTGCTGCCACAAAACCCCTGACTGATGATTAATCAAAGTATCGTATGTGGATCTGAAATCGGCCGTTTTGTCCGCTTGAAGTCCGCAAAAATTATCATTTGTAATATCATAAACGAAGTTTTTGTCTGCTGGGGAATTTGTACTAATGTAAGTATGTATGTACATATGTATGCAACGTTTCATTAAGATAGCTGAAAAACTAAAAGGGTTTTCTGTTTAGAGAGAACAGTAATTTGTTACGATATGTAATGTACATAAAAATTCATTTATGAGAAAGAACAAGAGAGAGATATGAGAAAAGGTCACAAGACGGAAGTTGAGTAAAATGGAAGAGTATAAACCTTCAGCTCTTTTACACCCTTTCAGGGTATTATAATTTTAGTCAGAAGTTTGCAACGCAGTGAAGGAGACATTTCCAACCCTATATAGAATATACATATATTCTTGATCAGCATCAACAACCGAGTCGATCTAGCTTGGTCCGTCCGTTTTTACCGAAACTAGTCAGTTTGCTCTTAGTTTTGAAGCTATTTGAATGATAGATAGTTTTTTATATGCTCTCACTACTATATAAGTCGGAACGGGCCGGACTAGACAACTATGTCATATAGCTGCCACAGAAACATTCGAAAAAAATTTTGTTGGAAAAAAATGTATTACTTGGCCAGTTTTTAACATATTACATTATTTGAGAGAGACATGGCCAATTATTATGTATTATTTTAGTATTTTGGTGTATATTTTATGAAAATCTGGCCATTATTTTTATAGCATAAATAAGAATTTTAAGGAAATTAATTTAAATGAATGTTTAATTTCGCTGTTCTTATTTAAAATATTTTTATGTGATTAGGGATGTAGTCATTTTTTATTTTTCCAAATTTCTGTTTTAATTTTATGCAAGTCGGGTTATTATATCATATAGCTGCTAGTTAAATGTAGTTGTAAAAATGTAAATGTAAATGTATGGAAAAATATTAGTACCTGTTAGTTTTTAATTTAATTTGTTCAAATTGGATTATAAATATAATATGCAAGGGTAAACAAAATTCGGAGTGCCGTAGTTTGTTTCCTATTTACTTTTGTTCTTTAATCGCTGCTTCCTTATATTTCTGTTTTGATGTCGATGTCGTTAAAAAAATATAGCGGACTAATTAGCTTGATGGAGCAGTTGTTTGGTTTATATTTTAAAAATTAACAGTGGATCGTGATTATCTTGCCAAAATCAAGTCACTTTCGTGTTTGTGTGTGAAAAGTACAATTGGACTGATGAGACACTTAAATAAAACCAAATCATATGCTTTTAAAATGACAACTGTTTAAGCCGCTGCTTTTCTATGTTCACTCATTAAACGCAGTTCTTACTGCCGCCTTTTTTATTGGTTGTGGCCGTCACGCTTGTCCCATCTTTAGTAGGTCTGCTCGTGTCTCTTAAAGCTTTAGATAAGACATTTTAACGTCCGGAAAGCTCTGTCATATACTAGACTCATACTTATATTCTGGTGCACGGCATTAAAAAACGAAACTGTAAAAATTAATAAAACAACTTAAGTCGGGTTCAGAAAATGTAAATCAATTGATTGCTGTCAGTCTATCTTGGAAATCGACGGTGCTCATAATTATTACAGTACATTTGTATTTATTAATCAGTTACTGATTACTCGTTTGGCTATTTGAAATTTATAAATATTTTATATATACACACATGTATGTATAAAGAATGATTAGTATTAAAAAAGGTATGTATCCATAAGAATGAATAAAAATAGTAATATTAATAAGCATAATCAGTTGATAAGCAAAGTTTAGTTTTAATTCTCTTTTGTTTTGTGTGGAAAATATTAATTAGTCTGCCAGGGTCGACGATTATATACGATTATAAACGATCAGAGTATGAATAGAAAATTAAGAAAGAAAACTAACTTTGGGTCGCTAAACTTAGTATACCCTTGCCGTATGGAATTGGATTAATGAGAATTGGTCCATTTTGGACAAATTCATATGTAAAATATATTTTGGTGAATTTTCCAAGCACTTTTATAAGTTTAGTGATAGCTCCCACAACACTCAATATGTATGATATGAAACGAAAACACCTCTTAACAAGGTGAGATAATAAAGGCAATGACACGAAATATTTAAATAATGTGTACATTATTTTCCCCTTGCAGAGTATTCTATTTGTACTCATAAGTTAGCGAAGCAGCGAGGGAGTCATTTTCGACCATATATAGTACATACCTCAGTAAAATTGATAAATGTGCATCGTGTTTTCACGTTTTTTTTTTAGGTCCTTCATGGAACATTTTTAAATTTAATTTACTTATGCAGATATTAAATGTACAAAATGAATGAGCTTAATATATATTTAATAATTCATTGCTTCTTATTTACATAATAACTGAAAACTATTCTTCATAGAATATTTATATATGTGCAGAACTGAGTTATTGACTAAAAAATTATTTTATAAATTTGTAATATTGCTTAAATGTCTTTAATATGATATAGTGTCTCCTTTTTGTTGCGCCAAATTTTGCAATCGCTTTGGCATTGAATTATTGCCGCCTTTAAATCCTCAAAAAACTTTTGTTGAGAGTATGGCCCAAAGATCCTCAATCGGAGGCCACTGCATCAAGGGAATTTTTTTGGCTTCCAGAACGCCTTCATATACCGTGCAACGTGTATAGGAGCGTTATCCTGTTGAAAAACAAAATTCTCGGGATGGAACTCTCCAGAAAATGGTACCAGCTCACTTTCCAAGAGATCCGTGTATATTTCCGCACACATGCGACCAGGCACAACGCATATTGGCGATTTACCAAAGAAGCTAAAAGCAGCCCAAACCATCAAAGAACCACCACCGTGGTTATGTCTTAATTTGGGCACAGCTCATACTTTTTCCGGTTGCCAAAACTCTAATTTGGCGCTTAGTTTGGTGATCAACCTTAGGAACTGCACCTTTGCGGTTGTTCTGAGCATATTTTTGCGGAGTCTTCAAGAAATTTGTTATAGTATTCCGATGCCTATTTATTGTTGTAGCAATAACACCCACTTTGACGCCACATTCATCCATCGTTTTTATTTAAATCTGCTCTTCTTTCGTTAATTCGGTGCCCTGTGGCATTTTAATTATAGAGCACCGTTTGTTTATTCCAACTCTTTTCAAAATAAATCAATATAATTTATAAATTAATTTTTGTAAATGAAAACACAAATTGTATCAATTTGTTCCATTAGAATAGGACCGAGTCCCACTCCAAACGTAAATGAAGCATATTGCACATTTATCAACTTTCTTTTAAAAGCAGTTCTTCGCCTTCTTCTTTATGCTAACGGCACTACAAATTGGGATCTGATAAGAATACCTGGCGAAATATTAGAGTATATAAGAGAAAAATTGTGTGTACTCAAAACAAAATAATCGCTATTAAAAGGACAGAAATATAGAAAACAAAATTTGCCGATATATAAATTTTACTGAGGTACATATATAAATTATTGATCATCATAAAAGGTCAAGTAGATCTGGCTTAGTTCGTATGTTCTAGTCTCTCAGTTTTGGAGCTGAATGAATATTTGTAGGTAGTATCTGTTCTATTTTCATGTGTAGGTGAGAACAGGTCAGATTAGACGACTATATCACTTAGATTCAAGGAATAAAGGATCGGGTAGTAAGTAAAACAAACTAATTTTGGCGTTTTAAAACATATTTTATTGTACTCTTAGACATGACAATTTGTTATTATTTATTTAAGTAAAAACTATGGCTCACATTTAGAAACTCATTTAGCGCATAAACATAACTTACCTTTTATTAAACTAAGTTGTTTTATTAAAAAAAAAATTAAGTCCTTTTAGCATAAAAATACTTTTCACCTAAAATTGTGTTTCAAAGTTTTGTATTTTAGATCAGAAAATGCAGTTTTAAATTCAGCGAAATTGACTTATGTTGGAGCGCTTGCACAAAACTGATTGAATCTTAAATAGGGCAAAACATAACCGGTTTAACGCCATGTTAATCGTGCCGTTGTGTCACAAAAAATATTATTGAAAGTGAAAAGTCATATAAATATAGCTTTGTATACGGTAGAGGGTGAATACCATCGGATAGCTATATCATGAAACGATGGGTATATGTTGGGAAAGATTGTTCAACTGTTACTGTAAAACTGACAATTGAAGCCTCTGGTAATTTAAAATTATGTTCTGAATTTGATTAAAATCGAATTCTATGTATAAATGCATTATATTTATCCTATTATTTTTTTTTTCATTCGACCAAAATGGATCTATTTTTAATTATTCACTCACAATCGTAAACACAAACTGGAAAATTACTCTTTCAGTACGTTGCAAACTTGGAATAAACTTTTTCTAAGGTTTTTGTTGCAATTATTTATTTTTTAAATTTAATACTATTCAACAGAAACAAAAATACATTTCTATGAATTAAATGAAACATAAAGGTTAAATAAAAGAAAAAAAAATTAAATTTTGAACTTTTAAAATACTGGTTTCGATAACGTTTTTCAACAATTTTTGGATGACGAATCTCGTACCGTAGCACAGCTGCGGTGGGTTCAAATTACGAATCAAAACAATCGGAGCTCTAACCTTCAATTTCAAAGTAAGAGGTGCCATACCCGGGAAATCCAATGAGTTCAATCACTCTATGGGAAAATTCACAGCTTCGCAAACTGTATCAATGGATTTGTATTATACCAAGTCCCCTGGAAACAACTGTTGTATTTTCAGATTCAAATCGTCAACGTCCACATTTTTTGCAGCTAAAATAGCTTTTTCACTAAGCCAGCCAAATTTATATACTGTGTGTGTACATCGGGAAATATGTGCTGTTCGCCTGTAGCGAATCAATGATTGTTTATAGCAAGTATTCCGTCGCCAATATCTAGGAGTTGTTTCGAGAATGTTTCCGCGGATGAATCTTGAAGCATTTAAACGCGCAGATTTACTTTCAGTTGCACTTTTTTAACATAACGGCACAATAGTGATGATTTCAAGCAAGCGTTGATCTCATTAGCCAGTGTTGTGCTTGGAATTACGAGAAGTGTTTGTCTGATATCCCTTAAAAGGACTAACAGAGTGCCACCAAATAGTTTGTCGTTTTTAATGTCTTTCAAAGTTCTGTCAATGCCTCACGCAAATGTTTGTGTGCTATAGTACATTCATCCCAAATAATAATAATACACTGTTTTAGCACGGTGGCCATTGACGAATTTTTTTTTATGTTGCACACTGCTTCAGCGTTATTTTGAGTATTCAGTGGCAGCCTAATTACTGAATGAGCTCTTCTGCCTCCATCCAATAAAGTTGCCCCAATACCCGATGATGCAACGGCTAATGCGATGCAATTATGTGACAACATGCCCTCGCTTGACAAAGAATGTAATAATTTTGTTTCCATCAGAGGGCGCGTAAGTATTTGTTACGTATGGCGGACCACGTATGGATTGAGAGGGGGCCCGGGGAGCGATTCAGCGCTGCCACAAAACTTCGTAGGGACTAAAACCTTGTGACGTTCCGTCGTGTCTCGGGTAGTTCAGGGACGGCCAGGATTCATTCAGGGAATTTATTTGGTTCAGGCGTGGTTGCTGTAAGAGATTCCCCCGACCCAAGTTCTTAGTGATACCGCTGAGGTTTAAATCGTAATTGATATCTTATTTTTATTAACACTAATTATTACAGGGATGTAAATACGGAAGGATTGTTGTTGGTTCGGACCCTTGAGTCAGCGATGAGAAAGGATTAGTGTTGGTTCGGACCCTGAAGTCTGCGTAAGACGTTATTGTTGTTATCTAACCCTGAAGTCAGCGAAGGAAGGTTGTTTTTATTGTCGGACCCTGAATTCACCGTAAGACGTTGTTGTTGTTATCATGCCATGAAGTCCGCGAAGGAGGGGAGGGGGAATAATTAACTACAATGTATAACTTGGATCCTGATCACTCGACCAGGTTCCCCAAAATTTATGTGTGTTACGTAGTAGACAACCACACACTTGCCGGTCGCTCAGTGAAGTTATGAGACTGGCCGCCCGCTTTATATAGGGCTTGGCGAGGTTCAGTGTGCCCGACGTCGGTGCCGAATTCGCCCGACTTAGTGTGAACAGCTCGCTTGGTCCAGTGTGACCCTTCTTCCTGATCATTGGCGTGTGCGGGCATTTCATATAAATATTCGCCGAATTAATTTCTTATTCCTCTATTTCTTCCTACTCTCTATCCTAAGTATTCATCTACTTTATTTGTGCGCGTCTGCTCGTCACATAATAAAAACATTAAAGAAAAACATATTTTCCAAAAAGTACAAAACAAAAAATGTAGGGGCTGACTACCCTTATCACTTAGGAGTGCGAAAAATAGATGTTAGCCGATTCTCAGACCTACTGAATATGCAATTTCATGAGAATCGATCAAGCCGTTTCGGAGGAGTATGATGTCTAACACGAAGACACAGAAATTTATATATTATATATAGAGATATTGTTCACGCCAAAGGGCACTTATTTTCCTGAGGCAGTGTGATCCCGTACACTCGCTCTCTCTCTCCCTCTTCCACGGGACTTTCGTGCACAGAGCTTCCAATCCGCTCTCCCAGGCTAGGTTTAAGATTCCTTGTATAAGTTCCAATTACCAATTCTACAAATAAAGACATACGCACGTCGCGAAAAAACCACGAGATAAATTTTTTTAAAGCTGTCAAACTCCATATAAAAAAAACGGAGCAAAAAGAAGAAGAAGAGAAATTTTCTGAAAGCTAGCTTTGGGGGGTACTGTGATGAGATAAATATTGCGAGCGAAATGGGTAAAAGCGTTGCCAGATCAAGAAACAAATCAGCTGTGATTTCGTAGCGAAATAAATGAATTTAATTATTTTAAAGCTAGATTCGGAGAAGAAGAAGAAGAAGGAACAAAAATGTCTAGAATTGAACGGTTTTCTTCTCGTGAGGAAAAAGTAGCTTTAATCAAATCAGTTATATTTTTTATATTTATATTATATTTGGACGTTGATGCATTACGATCAGTACACTCAAGTGGCCCGTATGACACGAAGCACGTGCTTGTTCGTGTTAGGTGTTAGTAGGCGCAAAATATGAAAATATAGAAAAGGAATTCGAGGAAGTAACTACTGGCGTGCTGCCAGATTGTTTGCTTGCATGCGTACTAAGTGGGTTAGTATTAACGTTTTTAGTTTAGGAAGGCTATCTACGTTTGAAAT
>VNJU01009695.1:2752-22012 GCA_008042675.1 Drosophila seguyi | reverse complement strand
CCTGTGAGGTGCGTTTCAACAAGCAGCATGGCGTCGATGTGATTTATATTTAGGAATTGAGTTATTTCAAGTTTATGCCGTGAAATGCCGTTGGCATTCCACATGGATATACGAAGGTTCGACATTGATTATTTGGACTGTTGTGCTACAAGCAACTGAATCACCATATTTTGGTTCTGAACAAGGGTCTGCATAGTTGTTTTCATACTTTCTTGCATAGTAAACATCATGGCTTCCAAATTACTTTGCGGCTGCCCTGGTGTCTGCTGAGCGTATTCTGGGTGTGGCTGGAGAGGGTTTTCCATACCTGTTCGTAGGGCTTCGGCGTAGGAGATGCCCTTGGTGGCATTTAGCGGACCGAATGATGATCTGGCTGCCTTTGCAAAAAATACGTCTGGCGTACTTTTTGAGTTATAATACACATTTTGTGTATTTTGTTGACGCGTAGCTGATGCTTGTCGCATGCGACTCTTTAGCTCCTTGTAGACCGCACAGCCTCTGTAGTTTGCCGTATGGTTTCCTCCAGAGTTGCCACATTTTTCCCTTTGGGGGTCTTCTTTGCTCTCGGGGCAGTTAAGGGAGTTGTGAAAGTCCCCGCAGACTACGCAGACTGTCCGAAGTGTACAGTACGTCTTGGTATGTCCAAACTTCTGGCAGTTTGTGCATTGAACAGGGCCGCTGCGTTTGTGTGGTTCTTCCACGGTGATCCTTCGATGCAGTAGCAGCTGCAGCTTGTAGATCGGGTGCACCTCATTTTTTTTTAGGGCTTTGCTGTCCGGTTAAAGCTCGACCTTAAATAGTGGTTGCGGTGTTTTGTTTCTGTTAATTATATTGCCAAAAATAACTTTTCTTTACCCTTAAAAATGTTGATGGGATTCGGTGAAGACTACAAGAAAGTAGTTTTAAATTGTAAACATGAGCTTGTTCTATTGCTTACTAAAAACACTGATGATATGTATGCTAAAACAGTCGATGGGAAAACACATAACATTCCTATAAATAGCATAAGTTGGAAGATCCTCCACATCGTTCCGAGTGATAGTGTTAAAATTAAAATGTTTAATGAAGTAAAAAGTGGGCTACCCTCCCACTTGCATTTCGGAGCTGGGATTGTTATATTAACCCAACACTGGTACAGGGAACACATCAAATATGGAATGTTGTCAGCAAATAGAGAACGCCCACGTTTTTCTGTTATTGCATTTACATTAAATAAGAACTAATTACAAACAATTTGAGAAATGCAAAAGTATATCTAAATTCTGAAGTCTATCCTTATGAGGATTTGAAAATAAAATATAATGAGAATGGCTTTGCTGTTTTGTATGATTTCAAGAGAGCTATTACAATCAAGAGCCACAGGGCTTTCTACCACAGATGGAGTTTATGAGGAAGGCGCCAATTGTAGTTGTTGATCTCTCATATCAGAATGAGTCGGTAAAGTCAGGACCGATTGATGTTAAAATTTCTACTGAGCTAACCGTTGCGAGTGAGATGAATACAAAGGTATATTGCCTTCTCATCCATGATCGACTAGTTGAATACACACCTTTGACTGGCTTAGTTCAACGTATCGTCTTAAAGTTTTCGAGGATTACTTCATTCAAATTTTGAAATTCATTAAGCATAGACGTTCACGAAGCCATCAAAAATGCTGTCACTCAAAAACAAACACAACAACACAACCCCCAATGGAATGCAACAACTTGTAACAAAAATAAATCATTTCATGAAAATGTTTAAAGAACGTATTTTCCCGGAGCACATGCAATATCTGGAGGATTCATTAAACTATTTTAATAAGAGGATGGCTGATGCACTGATGGTTTCTCATATACATGGAGAACATTTCACATCTTTTGCTGGGCCAAAGATGATGTCAGTTGATACCTGTGCCTGTCATATCTCTACTGTACGTTCACAAAAATCTCTAAGAATTATTTTAATGTATGTTAATTTAGAACATCGTTTCTGATTATTCTAGTTGAAAAGTAACAACAAAAATATATAACATATACAAAAGTAAATTAAAACAATTTTCGATTGGGAAAAGGGACTTGGGAAAATTCTTTTTCAGCCGTTACTTTTTCAGATTTCTGTTTTTGGGATTTGACTTTATGAGTTTCGAGTCGGTGCTACTCGTCTTTGTTGGCAAACCGTTACCAGAGGATTCTTTTACCTCACTCCCATTTTCGACCGTTTGCTGTTGTACACGTTCGGTATGTGGAAGGAGTGTGGGAAAATGATGTCCCTTTCAAGAGAGGTCCGTGGGTGCCCGTCCAAAGGAATTTAAACGAATTTACTTTGGTTTTTCCGTTACGAGTCTAGCACCCTTCTTCGATTACACCCCATCCCTTTTTTATATGAGGATCGTGGGTGTATGTGTGCCCTACGTTCGCTCAAGTCCGGGTTCGCTGTCTCGTGAGCATTTACAAATACATCCCGTCCTTTTTTTAGATAAACGGTCTAGGTGAACGTGCGTGCCAGGATCGATGGGACGCGCCCGGTTCAATTACACCCGGATGCGCCCGGCTCCATCAAGCCCCTCATCGTTTTTTTGGAGAGGATTCTTGGTGAACGCACACGTGCTGCCCAGGATCTTGGCGGCGCGGGAACGCTCTCGTCTGCGGCGCGCCTCTTTTCAATTGCACCCCGTCCCTTTTTAAGGGTCGTGGGTGAACGTGTACATGTCGCTCGTGGATAAACATGCACGTGCGGGACAGGATCGCTCGGGATCGTGGAACCCTTGAACACTTGTTACTCAAGTACCCTTTTATTTCATCTTTATTACCCCCTCTGTTGACAGGTTGACATCTAACCCTAATTAATTGCATTTTAATTGCTCCATTCTTGACAGCTAACAGATTAATTGCATTTTTATTACCCTTTTTGCTGACATCAAAGGTCCCGATAAACATACTACTCTTAGGAGTAGTACTCTTAGGAGTTACTCGAGTAACATCGAACCCATTCGGGAGCCCGAAGTAGCCATGGACATTTGTTCACAAGGCTCGCATTATCGGTCGTCGCAAGAAATAGGTTGCGCAGTCACCTTGCGAACGGCATACCCTTGGAGGAGGCCAAAAACCTCGCCCAGAAGCCTATGGACCCTCCCAGGGCAGGACCCAGCAAGAGTGGCTCGACCACCAAGAGAACAAGATCGGCCAATACGACCCCAGAAGAGGCGTCGTCAAAGAAGGCCATGACTAGAACCGCGGCACCTAGTGCCCAGACGAGGGAACCTGCAAGTGTACTGCCTGCTACGGAGGCTCCAGTAGCCTCCACAGCCGCAACTGCGGCTGGGCAGGAGGAGACACCCCAAGTCGGTGTCATGGCCTCGGGACGTTGCCAGCTCGGTGAAGATGGCAATACTATCGGCCGATTACCCCAGCAGTCTGCTCACGACAGAGCAGCTAAACAAAATACGGTCCACCATCCTGGCGAGGGTGATGGCCCTGAGACACGGCTCTGTGAAGCCTCTGTTCTCCGGCTGCACCTTCAGACCGGGCTGGATGACGGTTACATGCGGGAATGCAAAGACAGCCGAGTGGCTAAGCACAGAGGTTCCAAAGCTCCGGCTGTGGAAGGACGCCCGTATCAAAATAGTTCCTGAGGCAGAGGCTCCACGTGCCGCTGTCTTCATCGGATACTTTCCGCTTCCAAACGCGGACATGAGGTTCTGAATCTCATTGAAGGCCAAAACAGCGGCCTGCGCGTGGGAGACTGGCGTGTCTTCCACCGCGAAATGAGGCAGAACACGGCCGTTCTGACAATTGCGCTGGACCCAGTATCGGCAAACCGGCTGAAATTGCTGGGCCACCAGCTTAATTTCGCGTAAGGCACGGCTACACTTAAGCCAAAGGCCGGCACGCTGTCCAAGGAGCAGGCAGTGGCTCCTGCTCTCGCAGCGGAGAAGCCCACCTGCTCCACGACCAGTGCTCCTGTTATGGCTGCAAAGACACCACAGGGCACTGTAGTGGCACAGGAGCCCGCAGCACCGCGGAACCGGGCGCACCACTCGACGCACCGGGCGCGTTACCAAGAGTGCGAGGCGCACACCGGAAGAGGAGACACTTCTAGGCACTAACCGTGGCCGGAAGATGGCGGCCAAGGGCAAGAGGGTGGACTAATGTCCAGTCCCCCTCCCTCCACCCTCCCCAACACCAGGAGACAACTGAGATGTCTCTAAACAAACCTCCATTACGGAAAGGCCGCATCAGACGTCCTTTGTGAGAGGTCCTCTACAATGGACATAGCATTTATCCAGGAGCCATGAATAAACGCCGGACGTGTCCGGCCCATCTGGTAAGCTGCTCTATGCAAACGACTAACCTCGCCCTAGAGCGGCGTTGTTAATTAACAAAACTCTAACATTTGTTCCCCTTTCACAGTTCATAACTGACATAACTCGGAAGACGTGCCTACGGCGGCTATCTGTGCCCTGATAAAGTACTGCCAGAGAAACCGGCTCAGATTGATAATCGCCTGCGATGCCAATGCGCATCACACGGTCTGGGGGAGCAGTAACATCAACAAAAGGGGTGAGTGCCTCTTGAATACATTATTAGTAACAACGTAGGTGTACTAAATCAGGGCAGCGAACCAATATTTATTAATGCGATTAGAGAGGAGGTGCTTGATCTAACTCTCTGTAGTATGAACATGTTGTCCGTTGTCTCAAACTGGCACGTTGCGAGTGAAATCACTATGTCAGATCACCAACACATTAGATTTGACATAGGAAGCGCCTAAAAATGTAGCCTAGCCAGAGACACCAACTGGGATCTCTTTTGTTTTGAACTTGAGCAATCCAGAGACTGCTCCACCCGTCCGATAACATCCATAGACGAGTTAGAGAGTGAAGCTACTGTGCTTCACACATATGTTGAATCAGCATATCACGCTAGCTGCGAACAAAAGGTTCGCAAGATCAGAAGGGCTGTTCCCTGGTGGAACAAAAACCTTGAGGATCTTAAAAAGACTGCGCGTAGGCTCTTCAATAAAGCGAAGAGTGGGAGGACCACATGGGACTCCTACAGCTCAGCTTTAACGCTCTATAATACAGAGCTGAAAAGGTCAAAACGGGCTACGTGGCGTCAACCATGCGGGCAGATCTCATCTCTCCCGGAAGCTGTTAGGCTACAAAAAGCCCTCTCCAAAGACCACTAAAACGGCATCTGCACGCTGAAAAAGCAGCTTACTCCTGGCCACTCACTTTCCTGGGTGTGTGGAGCAACCCATCTCAGAGAGTGAGGCACCAACGTACCTCTCTGAGACTGGGGAATGCCCACACCTGCGTGACTATGGTGGCAGACTCCAATGGTGCTCGCGGAGGGGGACCCCCCTATCACTCAGAACGCATTGGGAACTTGCCCTATAGACTGTTTCATCAAACTAGCGTACAATGGGCAGTAGAGAACTTCAGCCCATACAAATCACCTGGACCAGATGGCATTTATCCATGCTTGCTACAGCGGGGACTGCACCTAATCGCACTTCCCCTGGTCCGTCTATTTCGAGCTAGTCTCCTGCTTGGACACATACCTAGCAAATGGGCAAAAGTAAAAGTCGTGTTTATCCCAAAGGTAGGGATAAAAAAGATTCCCAATTGCCTAAATCATAAAGACCGATAAGTCTTACCTCTTTCTTCCTTAAAACTATGGAGAAGATAATTGACCAGCACATTAGGGAGGTGAATCGGTAGAACATGGGGCCTAAGTCCCAAAATGATCTACTGGTCTTTTAACGCCGTGGTAAGACAGATCTTAACCTATGCATCGCTTGCTTGGTGGTCGCGATCTACCCAGAGGACAGCTGCGGCTTCACTCACTAAACTACAACGACTAGTCTGCATTGGCATCACTGGAGCCATCCGGACATGTCCCACTGCAGCACTGGGAGTCATAACTGACATACCCCAATTAACAATTACCCTGAAAAAGGAGGCCTGCCTGGGGGCACTTCGCCTTCAAAACATCACCAACATAAAAAGCGGTGATCTTATTGGGCATCTTAGGGTTCTTGAACCCCTAATAAACGATCCCATTCTGCGCATAACTGACGAACAGAAACCAAAACTCGTTTTCCACAGAAACTTCTCTGTAGTCTTGTACACTAGGAATGAATGGAAAATAAAATCAATATCTCCGCCCAGTGGATCATAAACATGGTACACTGATGGGTCAAAACTGGAAAACGGTAACACCGGGGCACCAAATCCATAGCCATGGGAAACCCGCCAACCATTTTCCAAGCAGAGATACACGCAATAGAAATCTGTGCACGTGAATGCAATCGCAGGGCGCACAGATTTACATCTTCTCTGACAGCCAGGCAGCGCTCAGAGCGCTGAGAACCTTTACGATCTCATCCGGACTTGTAGAGAATTGTTTCCTGCAGCTGAACGCCCTTGCCTCCAAAAACACCTTAACGGTGGGCTGGGTGCCAGGGCATGAAGGCCACATAGGAAACGAGGTGACAGACTCCCTAGCTAAACGCGGGGCGATGACACCATTAATCGGCCCTGAACCGTTCTGTGGACTATCAAAGAACACAAAAGAGAACTGCTCAGGAAATGGGAGGAAACGGAGATAAATCGTCACTGGACCGACAGTGCAGCTTTTTCTTGTCCCCAGATGACGCGATTAAAACGCATCATCAACCTAAAAAAGAGCGAAATTCGCACTTTAACAGGCTACCTAACGGGTCACTGCAACCTTGGGTACCACCTTAAGAATTTAAAAATTTCAGAAATCGACAACTGCAGATTCTGTGGGATGGAGCAAGAAACATCAGAACATATTCTATGCGAATGCCCCTCGCTAATCAGACGTCGACTTCATTATCTAGGAGGTGACCTTATTCCCCCCTACAGGATTTGGGAACAAATAGACCATACCAAGGTGCTCTCTTTTATTAGAAGCCTCGGTATAGAACCTCTACCCTAATCCTACAGGCCGGTACAAAAGATCTAACTTCTGGTCGCAGTGCAACAATGCCTTTGTAATAATAATAATAATAATAAAGTAATCGCCTTATTCTTTTATAATTGAAATAATTATAATAATAATAATAATGCACGGAACAAAAAGTGCAGGCAGACCTGGGAACGTCTGTTCTTATAAAAGGGAGTGTGTGGTCCATAAGGACAACCTCAAATAGATGCCCACTTTTAAATTGCTAGTAGCTATATTTTTAATAGTAAGCCAGATTTAAGTAAAAACACCTTGGTCTCAATCTACGTTTGGATTGCAGGTTCGCCCTCATAACGCTCATCACCCTAGCAGTGGCCAATGCACGAATTAACGACTTTTCTCACGCCGAATACATTCCAGTCGTAGACGCAGATGTGCTGGTGTTTGAACAACGTGACTGCTTGAGGCACTCTATCAACCGTTCCGAATTTATTAGTAGGGTAGATGAGACAGAAAAGTTGTCCGAGTCTTTTCCGCAGTCGCATATGCGCAAATTAAAAGATGTTGATACAGATCATCTGAGAACCTTGTTATCCGTTCTTAAAAAACACCACAGATTTGCGAGAAGTTTAGATTTCTTGGGGAAAGCTCTGAAGGTTGCAAAAACTCCTGATCCCTCAGATCAGGATGACAAAAGCTCAGCCAGTGGACTCCAATTCCAGGCAGATTAATATAAACTCAGGAACTCAAAATAGATAAACAAGCTAACCGACACCATTAATAAAATTATCAATACCCGAGAAAACATTTTGGTTGACACTTAACATCTGTACGAGGCACTGCTAGCAAGAAATATAATGCTTACAACAGAAATACAAAATTTAATTCTCCCTGTAACATTGGCAAAAGCTAACATATTAAATCCCATGATCCTTGATCATGCCGATCTGTAATCACTTTTTGAACAAGACTTTCCGATGTTAGTTTATTAGAAGCCGCTAAGATTAGGGTTCTTTAGTCCGATCACATAATCCATATACTAATAGCATATACTATAGTCAAAGTCAGATGTCAGAAAGTCCTCGTCTACCCGGTGTCACACTATCAAGTAAATCTATGGCTCGACGAAGGTACTTTGGCAGAATTTGAAGACACCTTTCCGGTCACCGAATCCAAGGAAACCACGCATAGCACCTTCTGCAAGCGATCTCGACGCAAAACCTGTGCCTGTTCGCTCCATGCGGGAAACACGGCCCTATCCCAGACTCAATCTAGTATAGTTATTATTCACGAGGCAACAGCCCGCATCGGCACAAAAGACCCTGAGGTGCTCGTCAATGGAACGCACCTGGTAACCTTTGAGCGATCAGCTACCATCAACTGAACGCAGTTCGTAAATTTTCGGAAAACGTTGGGCAAGCAGCCTGGCGTAGTAAGATCACCACTACTGAACATTGTCGGCCATGACCCGATACTGAGCATGCCCTTGCTACACCGCATGAACAACGACAACCTTCGCTTTATCCAAGGTTTCAAGGACGAGGTTAACGCCGCAGGTTCCCCTTAACTTTGGTTCTTGGCTGGGGTGATCCCGAACGTTGGAAGGATTGGTTCACCTATTCTTTTTTCGGCATTAAGGAAAAACCGATCCTCCGTCGAGATACAGCGTACGACTGATAAACTTAATATAACCGAAGACCGTCATAATCTGAGGGAGGGGGTAGTTAACAACTGAGGAGAGCGATCAATATATTTAATTCAGCAATTAAGTAGTTTTACATAAGCAATACCCTTAGCAACTAAGTAGCTTCACACGAACAATGCTGACGCGCCCAAAATGAGTTCAGCGCTCCGCGCTAAGAACATCCAGCAGTGGAAATCAGATACTGCCCATCCGGAGTGCCGTATTGCGCTGCATGGGAATGCTGAGCCGACCATGGCTTTATTTCGTGATGCATTGGAGCTAGGGCAGTCCTATGTTTTGATATATTTTTGTACTTCAGTTCTAAGCGAGCAACTTAGAAATGAAGAACAAGCTGCTCCGGCATCTGGCCTTAAAACCATTTTTATTAGATATAATTTATCCACGCAGAGCCAAAAGGCCAGTGTCCAGCAGAGGGGACAGAGTCACACCCTCCATCATAATGTGCGTAAGAAGTCATCCCGCCTGAGTAACGCCAAGATCAACTATCTACGTAAACCCTATCTGCCGGAGCCACCCATCGGAAGGATATTTATATACGTATATAAGTATATATATATAAGCATACCCGATGCATGATTAAAACCTACAACGCGAGGTTATCCGTTACGAGATCACGTGATCAGAATACCACGTGAGTCCGATATAGATAAGATAAAGAAAGTTCAGAGCAAAGAAAAAAAGAGCGGGCCTTCTACAGGTGAGCCAATCAGATACCGAGATTTAAAACACGAGATTCTCCCCACGCCAGTCGAGACTTATAAATCACCGTCGAAGAATTTCGAAACAGTTTTTGCCTCATCCTTGTTTCATCGGCTCGTTTGGGCATTTATAACCCGTTTTCGAAATAATTTTTTTAATTTTTCAAGCTTCGTTTGGCCCCGATAAATAATTTACTTCCCCTATTTTTTGCCGCCGAGGTATTTTCCAGAGACTCGAGGATGACATCCGCACCAGATATCAGCGACAAGGGGAAACATATAGACAATATTTGTAAATATACGGCTGCTGATGCACAGAGTGGGATCGGTTTTATGAGAACCTACACCGGATTATTAAATTTTTACCAGGCGACACGAGTTTACGACGTTGGAGCAACTAACTATCTTAGCGGTCAATTATGAAGTCACCCGGGATCGAGAGGCTAGCCGAGCTGCAGCCACCGAGGAGAGATGACCCCGGATCATAAAGTGGAGCGCCATCAAGGAACCACCAGAATGTCGTGCTTCCACCGGTACGAGCACCCACACTCGCTGCTGGTACACCAGGACAAATTTCTCGGGTTGGAAATTGGTCAACCGTGACGAATTTTATTATTCAAGCGGATGCCGCAGTCGCAGGGTTCTCTTCTGCTGGGAATGTGGTTGCAAAGGAATCCCGACCAGAGAATGCTGCCAACGAAATGGTCGGGGAAATGAGATTAGTACATCTCCACACTCGATTTAAAAAGTGGATATTGGCAGATTCCCAAGGCCAAGACCAGTCGCGAGTGGACTGCGTTCACAGTGCTAGGGAGAGGACTGTACCATTGGAAAGTTATGCGTTTGGCCTGTAGTCCGTACCAGCCATATTCCAGCGGGCGCTGGACAACATCATAGGGCCGGATATGAAGCCCAATGCACTTGCATACTTGGATGATATTATTATCATCGGACGCAATCTGCCGGAGCATATGCAGTCCCTACGGGAAGTATTCCAACGGCTACGAAAGGCGAATCTATGACTCAATGCAAATAAAATCAGTTTCTTTAAGCGCAGCCTGGTATACTTAGGTCATGTCATTAGCGAGAAAGGAATCCACACTAATCGCGACAAGATCTCGGCAGTGCGTCAGCTAAGTCCACCACCACGTGCAAAGAGTTACGCAGATGTCTTGGTATCGCGTCATGGTACCGGAGATTAGTGCCGAACTTTGCCAGTATAGTGCTACCGATGTTTTTGTAATGAAGAAAGGGAAGAATAAAGCAATGGCAGGAAGAGCAACAGGATGCATTAGAGGAACTTAAGAGGAAACTGACGGAGGCACCCGTCCTCGCTTGTCAGGATTTTATCGAGAAGTTCATCCTCAAAACAGATGCCAGCGACATAGGTCTAGTAGCCGTTCTAACACAGAAGATCCAGGGGGAAGAACGAGTCATTGCATTTGCGAGTAGACGTCTCTTAGCGGCGGAGAAGAACTATTCAGCCACAGAGAAGGAGTGTCTGGCCATTATATGGGCCATCAGGACTATGTAAACCAGAATCAGCAGCTATATAGATATAACGGAGGACGACCCGACGATAAGGACTCCGTTACCTGGAAACTTTGCGTGGCCAAGGAACACTGTCAGCGAGTGTTGTCGGAATGACCAGCACGACATCTCAGAATCAGGAAGACAGCCACCCGGATTGTCCAGAGGTATTACTGGCCGAAACTCTTCCGGGATGTAGCCAGGTATGTAAGTGTGTGACACTTGCCACGGGTTTAAAGTCAGTCAGAGTAAACACGCTGGTAAAATGATTACCAAGCAGGTCAGTGAGTCTTTCGACACCGTCTGCGCCGATCTCATTGGTCCCCTTCCGCGGTCCAAGAGCGAAAACAGCAAGCTTTTCGTATTTTTCGACGCCTTTTTGAAATGGGTTGAGTTGCTCCCCATAAGAAAAGTTACTTTTGCGCATCTTGAGAAATCCTTTAAAAAGAGGATTTTAAATCATTTTTGGATATTACGTGGGTTCGTTTGTTACAAGTCGTTCTTTCAAAGCCTTCTAAAGTTTTTAATTAGTTTATTAAAAGTAAAAAAACCGATACTTGCTGGCAAGAAGAATTTAATTACTCGGCGGAGACGAAAATGAGACGTGTGCGCTTGACGATTTCAATTTTACGACATGACTTCTATTTTTCTCGATCGTACTTAGGCCTAGCTTAACAGAGGTTGGCGAAGGCGGGGCGAGTTCGCAAAGAGAGAGAGAGAGCTTTATTGTGCTCCCGCCTTCGCCCTTAACTATCTTACACTAGACTTCAAATTATTCCTCTTAAATTTACAAAAAACGAACGCCATTTAGCATTCAGTCAACACCGGCCCCGTTGAACGCCTCCACGGCTTCAACCGACTGGAAGCGGAGCCAGCTTATGGATGGCTTTCCGAAACAGCGCTCCGACGCTCCTCCTAAGGTCGACGACCCGGACCATGCCGTCCTCTCCTGCGTGCGTCGCGACGATCCTTCCCAGAAGCCACTGTTGAGGCAGTTTTTTCAAACCACTTACTCTAATTCCACCGACTCAAATCGGACTTATTATTACATCATGCCCAAGTCAAACTTAATTTTCAGTCATAATTTAAACGAAAGCTCTATCCTTCCAGATCTTCACCGAGTAAAGCCCGTTTATTCGCCTGGAATACCTGGCTGTGTCCTTATTTATTGTGCCGACGCCCTGTGCAATCCCCTACTAAAATTGTTTACCTTGTCCTTAGAAACCTCCCACTTTCTCCTTATTTGGAAGGAATCATTTGTTATTCCTCTCCACAAAAAAAGTTGCAAATCAGAGCAAATAACTATAGAGGGATCTCTAAGTTGTCGGCCATCGCAAAACTTTTCGAAAAAATCATTACTCCTCACTTGCAGCACCTGTGTAGATCAATTATTTCTCCATGCCAACATGGATTTATAAAGCGAAGATCAACGACTACTAATCTTTTGGAGCTCACTTCCTTCATAATAAGGGGCTTCAATAAAAACCTTCAGACAGACGTAATCTATTCTGATTTCAGTAAAGCATTCGACTCTGTCAATCATTCTCTCCTTGTTCGGAAACTCGACCTAATGGGATTTCCGGTTGATCTTCTTAGTTGGATCTCAAGTTATCTGAATGGCAGGACGCAAAGGGTCCTATTTAAAAACACCTTATCAAATGTTGTCAGGGTTACTTCTGGCGTCCCGCAAGGAAACCATTTGAATCCCCTGCTCAAAGTTCTGACTAACTCCAGAGTACTTATGTACGTGGACGACGTCAAACTTTGTGTGCAATATACGGACGCGTCTTGCCAGTCTGATTTACAAACAGATCTTAACAATTTTCAAACATGGTGAAGTGCAAACCTATTAAACTTAAACGGCTCTAAATGCAAGCTTATGACATTCTCTCGTGTCGCTCCCAAGCTTGCAACTTGCAAAACAAACAAATAAGCCAATGTAGGACTTGTATTGTATTGGGAGCGTTTCGTCATTAGCAAGGGAAACTTGGCATCGTATGATATAGGAGCGTTAGCTAGTCGCCCCCCAACTCGCAACAACGAAAAGTTGACCCAGTGCCCGTGTCATCATAAATGAATGAATTCAATGAACAATGAAGACTTGGGCCAACCTTGGAGCCTTTACTAACTTTTTCAATTTCTAATTGATACTCTTGCTGTTGAACTATTTCGACAATCTTATGAAAAGCTTCAATATATTCAGTCGGTGACAGAGTTTCTTCGAAAACTATACTCTTGTCTTTGCATTTTCTTATAAAGCGGAACCTATAAGCGAACACTCTGAGCAGCTTGAGGTGTGACGAGAATCCCTTGGTGACATCCAGCAAATCGGAAGTTTGCACAGCAGCGGTCAGTCCGACTGCAGTCTTCCTGGCTTCCTGACGCAAGACTTCCTCATCCGGCTCGAAATGCGCATTTTTGGGCTAGTTATCCTCTTCCTCCTTCAGAAATGGTGGGCCAGTGAAACAAATTGACTGCCCAAAGTCACAACCTCTAGAAACGATATCTGCTGGATTCTGCTTTGTGGGAACATGCCTCCATGTAGCTTCTCCTGACTATTATTGAATCTCCGCTACCCTGTTCGAAACGAATGTCGACAACGAAGATGGATGAGATCGAATCCAGTGAAGAGTAACTTCAAAATCCGACCAGTACACAATTTGTTCCATAGGGACTTTTAATAAGGGCTTGATTCTATGGCAGAGATCTGCGAGAAGGTGAGCGCCACATAACTCAAGCCTTGGGAGCGTTTTGGTCTTGAGCGGCGCTACTTTCGACTTTGAAGTCAACAACGATAATTTATAACCTTTGGCAGTTTTGCTACGAATGTAGACGCAATCTCCATAAGCTCTCATGGATGCGTCGGCAAAGCCATGTAACTGTACTGGTGACATCGGGTCGGTATGCACGAAACGAGGAAGAGATATCTCATCCAGTTGAAACAGAGTGCTTTTAAGCATATTCCAAGCTGTTTCCAAATGGATCGGAATCGACTCATCCCAATCTAATTAAGCCCAAGTTCATGCAATAGGATCTTTCCCTTAATCACAATGGGACTAAATGAGCCGAGGGGGTCAAACAGCTTCGATGTCACTGACAGTATATACATATATTCTGGATACGCATCAACAGCCCAGTCTATCCGTGTGTCTGTCCAATATTATGCAAACTAGATTTTTTAGTTTTTAGGCTATTTAAATAAAACTTTATAGACTTACTTTTTTAAATGTTATATTACACACATATTTAAATAAATTGAAAGTTGCCAGATCGGTCTACAATACTATACATCTTAATAAAACTTAAAAAAAACTTATTTTGGCTTTTTTGTACGAGATATTTATTTATTTATTTTATTTATTTATTTAAGAATTTCGGTTTACAATTACAAAAATTTAACATCAACAGTGCCCATAAAACCGATTGAGAATAAAAGCAAACGATAGGTATTCCGTTTTACAACATATATTCATCTATTCCAAGATACAATTAGTTTTTATTAATAATATAATAAAAGAAATAAAAACTAACTGGCAATATATAAAACCTTTTTATTATACAATATATTGATTTATATCAAAATTCAAAACATTATTTTAAAATCGTATACAATATATTTAATTTAAATTAGAATATTAATAAGAAATGAAGCTAATTACGGCATGCCGAAGTTGAAATACCCTAACAGTAAGTAGAAGAAAAAGTAAAATATGTTCCGACTTTTTCGGTTTCTCGGGTACTGTCATAAAAATGTTGCGAACGAAATAAATGTTGCGAGCAACAAATCTGCAGCTGTAATGCTGCTTTCAAAATAAATACATTTATTTATTGTACTTTCTTATGACAGTTATATGATATAGTGGTCGGATTTGGTTGAAATTAATACCGAAATTATGGAGTAATAAAAAATGGCCATAAATCTAATTTTATGAAAGTATGTGGAAAATTGGCTAAGTAAATTTTTTTCCTAAAAATTTTCCGATCGGTTTCGATTTTGATAAAATTTGAGAAGTAGTTCTTCGGCCGAGGTGAAGCTCAGTCTCGCCATGATCTCTTTACAGAAAATTTATAAAGATTTTGGTAAAGGTGACTTAGATAAGGCGGACTGACGTAAGATGGAGTTTGTCAGCCACCGGGTTACTACTTGAAAACAAGAAAAATATTTTGTTATCGTATGATTGAAGGACAAGAAAAATGTAGTGGCTGGGCGTATTGGGCCGGACGGCCGAAAGAGGCAAAGAAGTACATGAACGCCTCTCTGGGCTCTAAATCATGCTTCCAACTCTGCATTTCAAACTCTCCTGCAGGCTTCTGTATTCTAAATAATAGTTTTCAGCAGTTTGTCTTTCTTATAATTTTATTTTAACCTTTTTCCTTAGTTTATCATTTTGTTTCCCTCAGTGTACATGTTTGGTTTGCTTAACATTTAACATTTATTTGGGATTAGTTTATTTTGTTGGCAATTAAATAGAGTCGGTCTGGCCCGACTCTTCGGTGACACCGCATCGAGGCTTGCAGAGATTTTACGAAAAAAAAAAAACAAAACACGCGTCCGTTCTCACCGCGCCGGACTCACTAGCCACCTCGTTGCGGTTTACTGTCTGCCACTTATCCGTCTCGCTCACACACATTCGCATAGTCGGGCTCTGGGGACGGCGGTGCTCCGCCGTTGGTCCTGGGCCAGGCCTCACCGTCTCCTCCCTCGCTGCTCCGATATATATTCCTCCTTAAATTGGCCGCTATTCTTGCCTCCAGTGATAAGGTGGCACGTGCCGACTTCATATTGTCACAAAAATCAAAAAAATCAAGTCGTTTCTCCATTTTTGTATGCACTTTCCGCCACTATTCTATTGCTATTCGCCAACTTTTCTGCTTCGCTTCGCCAAACGTCTCGCAGAGTTTCAACTTCACTCTCATGGGCGCGAGCACAATTTCGGGGTTGATTCATTAACGTCATCTCACACTCTCTCGCTCTCTTGGCGGCGGTCAGGTGACCACTTTTTCGTGGTGGGTTCTGCTGTTTTTTTTTATAATTCGAGGATTATTACATATAATTAATGTTGGAAGGAAGCGACTCCGGCCGGGGTGATCCTCAGCGGTCCAGAGGTCCTCACAGAAATTTATAATTTACTGAGACGACCAGGACATAACGGCGAAGTCGTCGGGAATTAGTTGTGGGCAAAATGTGGGGCGAGAGACGGGGTCTAAGGAGTCCTGCGACCGCCTGGGAGAATTCCCAACGGCGGCTGATCCCCTAGAGGCGGGCCTGGAAGACTTTTCAACGGCCTTTCCCTTGGCGCCCCGCCTGGAAGACTTTCCAACGGCGGGCGCTCCCATCCGAGACAGGCTTGGACTTTCCGACAGCCGTCCCCGCTTGTAGGAATTTCCAACAGCGGAGAACCCCCAGGGACGGGACAGGGGCCAATGGCAACAGGCGGGTGTTCCCCTCATAGACCGACTTGGAAGATTTTCCAACAGCCGCCCCGCTTTGAAGAATTTCCAACATCGGGGACCTCCCACAGGGACGGGACAGGGGCGGACGACGGGCGGAGCGGAGTGTAAAAGGCGCGGAGTTAAATTAAAGACACGTTTATTCTTCACCCTTCCGTGCACACGCAGTGGGTTTCGATCCCGACGCCCCAAATACTCCCTAAACTTGGCCAGCGGCCATGGCTCACCCGCACCCTTGGGTCTCCAGGCGTTGGAGCGTCCTCCAATCCTCGGGTGTCTCCTGATTTCGCTGCGCGCCGGCACGTGGCCACTTCGAGTTGATTTTATCACTTTGCACTGCGTCTGTTCGGTCTCGACTCTCTACGCTTTTCTCTCCGGCTTCTCTCTCCGGCTTCTCTTTTCAAAACTAGGTCGTGGCCTAGTTCTGCCGATCCCGGGCGGCAGCGCTGCTCGCGCCACTTGGCGCATGCCGATCGAGGCTTGCAGCCCCCTCTCGGCTGCTCTCGGCTCTTGTCCGGCGCATGCGTTGTTCCCCATCTGGTGTCCGGTGCATGCTTTGTCTCTCCCCGATGGATGGCGTTGGTCGGTCGGGCCGCTCACTCCTAGAGCCGGGATAGCCGCGGTGGTGGTTTTTGATTTTGGCGCTGCGCTCTCCTCTCATAGCTTCAGCCCGATCTGGCATCTGCGCAGTGCTAGCTTTTGTTTTGCTCTCGCCTCTTCTGCGGTGGTGGGTTCTGCCCATTGGTCCGTGGCTGATCGGTCGCCTTGGCCGCCTCTCTTAGACGACTCTCTTCGTGTGGTGCTAGGTTAATCGGCCTAAGAGAGGGACGCCTCAAGGGCGAGGCCTCTTTTGTGTGGGTATTTGATTTAAACCTTACATGGCCTCTTCATGGCCGAACCTATTGAGCTAGCTACGGAAGCATCCGTGCCCGCTCAGCACTTGGGTCAGGTAAAAGTCCACCTGCCCATGCTTCCGCTCCATCCAGGCCACAATGCTGGGGATCAGCCTATGGGTCCAACGGCCTTTGGACGAGGCATCCCACCTGGCCTGCCAGCTTCCATAGTTCCTCCTTCTGGCGGAATTCTTGAGCTCTGCCTAGGAGACACCCTCTGGTCCGGGGTGCCCGCGAAGCGCGTTGCGTAGCTCCAACTTCTCCCGCACCAGATCCTCCAGCGGCACAAGTCCAGCTAGAACCAGCGCGGCGTCGTCCGAGATCGTTCGGAATGCGCAGGCCACTCGGATAGCGCATATCCTGTACGTCGACTCGTCCCCGCGCATGTAGGACTTTGTCCAGGCCGCCTCAGCCCACACCGCATACAGCAGCTGGGAGGTGACGACGCTTGCCAGCAGCCTCCTGGTGTTTTGGTTGGGCCCTCTGGTGTTCACCAGTAGACGGGAGAGGGCTCCCACGGTTCCGCTAGCCTTCTTCTGGGCGTACTCTAGGTGCTCCTTGAACGAGAGTCGAGTATCACGGAGGACGCCCAGGTACTTAATCGCACTCTGTGACTTAATCACAGCTCCAGCGACGTTTACTTCGGCCGTTTCCACCAGTTTCCGGATGGAGATGAGGACAGCCTCCGTCTTCTGTGCTGCTAGCTCAAGGCCATCGCTAGAGAGCCAGGTTTCGATGGCCTTGATCGCCGAGTTCGCCCTCTCTTCCGCTGCAGTGCGCTCTTTTGCAACTACGACCACGGCTATGTCGTCTGCGAAGCCCACGACGGTGGTCTCGCTGGGCATTGGGAGCCGCAGAACACCGTCGTACATGGTATTCCAGAGTAGGGGCCCCAGCACGGAGCCCTGCGGGACTCCGGCGGAGACTTCGTATACCCTGGAACCCATGTCCGTGTCCACGGTGAGCAACCTATCGCTGAAATAGCTCCTCACTATCTGCAGCAAGTACCCTGGGATATTCAACGCAGCGAGGCACGCCAGCGTTCGGCGCCAGTCAGCGGTGTTAAAGGCGTTCCTAATGCCATGTGTTACCACTAGGCAATAGCTTTTAAAACCGCCTTTCCACCTCGTACCTGCGATCGCCGTCTCTGCAATAGCCTTCACCGTCTCGATAGCGTCCAACGTGGACCTTCCCTTCCTGAAGCCGAACAGGCTCGGGGAGAGACCTCCGGCCTCCTCAATGGCGGCATTTAGCCTTGCCACTATCAGCTTCTCGAACACCTTGCCAGTGGTGTCGGTAAGGCAGATAGGCCTGTAGGAAGATGGCTGCCCTGGCGGCTTGCCCGGCTTGGCGAAAAGCAAGAGCTTCTGCCTCTTCCATCTTGCCGGAAGGTCCCCTCTGATAGGCACTTCGAGTACAGGGATGCGTACTCCTTCGGGTGCAGCGCTATGGACAACTTCAAAGCCCTATTGGGCACTGCGTCCGGGCCTGGTGCCTTCTTGGGGCGTACTCTCCTCCCCGTCTGGGTGACCTCCTCCTCCGAGATCTCTCCGGCGTCGTTGGGGTGATGCTTCACGCTCAGCTGCAAGGTCACCGGAGCTCCTTCCGGAAATAGCTCCTGAACTATGACATCAAGGGCTTCGGGGTCTGATGGGGCTGTGCTGCCCGCTTTCAGACCCTTGACCACCATCCTGTAGGCACCTCCCCAAGGATCGTTCTCCGCTTCGTCGCAGAGGCGCAGGAAGCACTCCTTCTTCGCGTCCCTTATGGCGGATTTGAGAGCCTTTCGTGCCACTCTGTAGGCCTCGCTGCACTCGGCGTCTCGCGACGTGCCGCGTGCACGGGTTTGCTGCCGCCGGGCGTGGAGGCAGGTAGACCGAAGGTCGGCTATCGAGTCGCTCCACCAGAACACTGGCCTCTGGTTCCTTCGGACCGCCCCTGCTCTGGTCGCAGGCATTTTCCCTCCAGTGCACTGGCGAACGCCTGGGTGCACAACGTGTCCGGCCGATACGCTTTGCGGGGCTGCGGGGCCGATCGCATTATGGGCATTATGGGAAATTGCAGTACTT
>VNJU01009688.1:0-14574 GCA_008042675.1 Drosophila seguyi | reverse complement strand
CTCCATCACGCAGAGGCCGCATCAGACGTCCTTTTTGAGAGGTTCGCTACAATGGACATAGCATTTATCCAGGAGCCATGGATAAACGCCAGACGAGTCCTGGGGTTAAGCACCCCATCTGGTAAGCTGCTCTATGCAAACGACCAACCTCGCCCTAGAGCGGCGTTGTTAATTAACAAAACTTTAACATTTGTTCCCCTTTCACAGTTCAAACTAAGGACCTAGTGGCAGTTTGGGTTAAATTACCCACTGCCCAGTGCTGGCCTCCGCCTATCTTCCCGGCGACTCGGAGGGCTGTTCCCTGGTGGAACAAAACCTTGAAGATCAAAATCTTTTCAACGAGATAAGTGTAGAGTAACAAAGGCTTTTTAATTCTGCTGCATAGAAACCGCCTTCTATTAAATTGCCTTTCAGATCTTCGAGTAAATATGTGTTGGGAAATGTATTATTAATTTTGCATATTCAAAAAAATTTCCGTTGTCCTTCCCTTCTCAAATACATGTTTATATTTACTTACGCGTACATAGGGCGATCATGTTAATTTGTAATTATAAATACTTTTCGGTGGTTGTAGATTCTAGCTTAAAGTTTTTTTTTTTTATTAAACGGGTTCACGTCAATCGGTTTCAGTTTTATTGTTCAATGCTTTATATTGTTATAAATTACAATTAGATTTTTATACATCTGAATCCAAGTATATTTTCCATTGAAACTTAACTCACGCCACATACGTTTTTTTAATGTTCTATTAAAACGTTCTACGATTGATGCCTTAAGAACACTAAAAGTTGAGTAACGATTATTTTAAAACGCAACATTAATTCTCTTAAATTGTTTATTACTGAACTCATTGCCTTTATCTGTTTGTAAATTCTTAGGTACCCCGCGGCCGATGTGATTATTTGTTTTTACTGGCTCTCCGAATCCATATTTAGAAAATGTGTTAGCAAATATCTATACCCTTTTATATAAGCTGGGGCGAGGTAATTCTTTTACAATTTATTTTATTTGGTATGAAAGGGTTCTGCTCTTTATATATTGTTTGAATTTTTAATTTAGGTTTTGAAAAAATTAAATAATTGAGAATGTTATTTATTATTTCATTCAAACCTCCCCATTATCTTTTGAATAGTTTTTGCGTGATTCTTTATTTTCAAGGTAATTTCGTTCACTTTGTTCTCAATATGATATATTCGAGGTTTTACTTTAAAAACAGCTTGTTTCTGTAGTTGCATAGAAATTTCTGTAGTTATATATCTCAAAACTTTACTTATTTCATCATCAACATAATACTTCGTTACTACATCATTTTCATGGATAGGGGGTAGACAATTTTTAAATCTTTTTCTTTTTAGATTTTAATTAGAATCGGAATTAATGAGTAAACTTTGAAATTTAGCCAAGACTTTATCAAATTCTCTGGAGTATCCATCATCTTTTAAAAAATGACTAAACTTGTCGAGGGACATTATTATTATATTAATAAATGGTGAATGAGTTTAACTTTCAACTAAATCAATTTTCAGTTTTATTTCACGGTGTGCGAATGGGCTTTTTTGAAGCAATGTTCTTCTATTTCCAATTTATAATGCAAAATTAGACAATATAAACCATTTGTAAAAGTCCATGTGTTTCCACTTCTGAATTCCAAGGTATTTTTTTTTAATTTTAAGTGTACTATTTCCCGACATTAAAACATTATTTTCTTTTCTGGGACCATAACTATTATCTAACATCTTTTCCCGCTTTAACTTGCTTTAACTTTGCTAATGTTAAGATCGTAGCCCACCCCTCTTTCATCATTCACATTTTTTTCGTTTTCTCCGTCTTCATACCCATTAGAATCAGTATCTCTAGTTTCATTCTCATTTTCATCTGTTTCAGAATCTTGTGAATCAAATTCGTCATCGCTTTAACTATCGCTAATGCTTTAATTTTTTTTAGGTGAGACAAGTTCCTCCTTCTTCACTTTCCGTTTTTTCTCATATACATTTTGCGCATACGATTTGTTAAGTTTTTTATTATTGGCAAGAATTTCGTTTAGGGGAGCTGCAATAAGTTTAAATTTTGAAAGTTTACTAATTGAAGCATTCTCCATTTTCCAATTTTTTTAATCCATTGAATTTCCTTCTTAAAGTACTTCTACTTTCTGTCAACTGTTTTAATAGTTAACGTTTCATTGCTCTAGTTTTCTCAAATATTCAGTTAATTCTGTGAGAAATTGAGATGTAATTAAATATTAATACAGAAGTTATTGAGTTTTAAAATCATGAAAACTTATACATTTTTAAAACTTTTAAGCTATATTTAATTCCAAGTATAAATTATTATCAACTTTTTTAAAAACTGAAAAATTACAATCTTTTATAACATAAATAGTTTTATTATCTAAAGTTAAGTATCGTTCGGGTAGGTAGAGAATAAATTCCTGAAGATCCAGGGCCAGGGAAGTTCCATAGGTGGTCTTCGTACATTGAGCACTTTTAATCGGATAAATAGCATTGGTTCGCGTATTCATTTTTGTAAGTAGAGGTTTGGGCACATGTCCCTTGACAAGTTCAAACAGCCCCTCTAAGACTCTGAATTTGTGGCCAAGTGCCGACCCAACGACAAGGACGCCAAGCTGAAATTCACGGAATGAAACAATATCGTCAAAATGCGCGCCTTCGAGCGGTCCATTGCGATTGATAAGCCCGAGAAGACGCTCTCCGAGATGTACAGCTGGAGGACGCAAAGGTGACTCTGGAATTTATAAACACTTGATGAGTCACTGCAAGGAGCTGAAGCGGTTGCATCGCAAATTTGCATACAATATACTCTGCGTGATCGATGAGTATATGCGAGCTCAAACCCCGCTAGTGGAAATCGCTGTGCCGGACGAATAAAAGTTTACGATTTGCGAACAGTTTAATGAACTGGCTGGCGTAGGCAGTTCTAAATAACTTCAATAGTAAAACACACAACATAACATAATACAACACAACAAATTGTCCAACAGCTTAAGAACCCAGAACCGCAAAGCAGTGCAGCTTAAAACGATCAAAGAGGCAAAACGGCAGAGGATTCAGAGAATATGCTCAATAGACTTTATGCACAAAGCGAGCTGCTAGCTTCACAACTTAAGTAAAAGTATTGCAAGATCGAGCCAATCGCGTGGTCGGGATGAACAGAGGATGATAAAATGGAGGACAACAATCATTTTATAAATTCAGCTATCTTTGTAACAGATAGGAGAAATGGTATAATGTATAGAGTGGCTTAAGAAGTCGGATGCTAAGTTATATCGGTGCCAAGCATCTGCGGTTTCACTTGTAAGTGACAAGTTGCAAAAAAAAAACAAAAAAAAGGTGTTTGTTTATGCATAGCATTTAATTTTTGGCCACCACACGGGAAATTCTATTTCAATTTTGTTTGTTCGCGAACCACGCTTCATTTGTGTATAAAAACAAGCTTTGTTCAAACAAACCCCTTGCCCTTTTTATATTTAATAAAATTATTCAAATTAGAGTTAACTCAATAATAAATATTCCAATGATTTTTTTCAATCAAAAACTATTACATACTCTTACGTACACAAGCAGACGAATTTAAGCTACCCAAAGCGAATTAATAGACATGCGCATCTAGCATTAAAGCTTGTAATGTTAATCGCGTGAACCAGAAAAATCTGAATTAGAGCAATTGTAAAATTTTACCTATTTGACCGCTGTTTTTAGCTGTTTGTTCACTGTTTGTTAGATGTTTTTTGCTGTTTGTTAGCTGTTTGTTAGCTGTCTTTGAGGTTGTTTGTGGTTTGAACTTTAACTTTGAATGTGAGTTAGAATCACTTCAACTTAGATTTTATACTCTCGACTATCTGAACCTTATCAATTTGTAAAAATATTCCTTTATTTTAAAATTCAGAATAGATCAATCCTAAGAGTGCAAGATATGATTTAATGATGGACGCGGCAAGGTAGTTGCCCGCGAACTCCTCCGCCAGCACCGTTGTTGCAGGGGGATGTCAAAGTGGCACGTTGCTGCTCACGGAGTTGCTGAATGTGTTGCGGCACGTTGCTGCACACAGCACAGTCACCTCGTTGTCACCTCTGTAGCTGTGGTGTGGTACAGATGGTGGTGGTATGAGTATTTAGAGAAATTAATTAAACCTATAAAGGACACGGGGTACTACACCTTCTCACAAAATGAAGCAGTTTTACCACCAGAGAAGGTCAAAGCTAACTCTATTATGATTTTTGATGATATTGGGTTTGAGAAAAGCTCTCAAAGATCGATTCGTGGATACTTCAGTATGAGGCCGTTCAGGTCTACCCAAAAGATAATGGTTTGAGAGACCGTTCAGGTATACCCAAGTGAGAAGAGTTTGACTGTTTTCCAATTAATGAGAAGGGGTTGAGCCGATCAGGTCTACCCGAAGTGAGAATGGTTTGAGAGGTCTTCCAATTAATGCGAACAGTTGAGAGGCCGTTCAGGTCTACCAAAAGAGAGACCGTTTGAGAGACCGTTCAAGTCTACCTGAAGTGAGAATAGTTTGAGAGGCCTTTCAGGTCTACCAAAGTGAGAAGAGTTTGACAGTTTTCCAATTAATGAGAAGGGTTTGAGCCGATCAGGTCTACCCGAAGTGGGAATAGTTGAGAGGCCGTTCAGGTCTGCCAAAAGAAAATGGTTTGAGAGACCGTTCAGTTCTACCTGATGTAAGAATAGTTTGAGAGGCTTTTCAGGTCTATCAGATCTTCTAAAGTGAGAAGTGTTTGAGAGACCGATCAGGGGTACCCAAGTGGAAATAGTTTGAGAAGCCGTTCAGGTCTTCCATTTAATAAGAAGGGTTTGAGAGGCCGATCAGGTCTACCCAAATGAGAAGAGTTTGAAAGTTTTCCAATTAATAGAAGGGTGTGAAAGGCCAATCACGTCTACCAAATGAGAAGCTCGGGTCGGGCAAATGAAACGGAGAATAAGAGGTAATACACCAAGACTACTGTGACTCTTCTTCCTACTTACCGCTGATCCTTGGTCCTTGGTTTGGTGAGGCGTAGTGTGCCCGCATATCTCCATCGATTTTTGCTGCATTAGTGAGCTCGATCTAATTCGGGCCAGTGTGACCCTTTGCGCTTGATCATTGGCGCGAGTTAGCTCCCAACGTTGGTTCGGGAGTTAAGTAGTAAAGATTTTAGCTGGTGTTCGTTCATTCCCAAAATAAACGTCCGCTGGAGTTGAGGTTAAAAGTCTGAATGAATTGTTTAATTTCTTTCTCATATTTTACATTTGTGTTTATTCTAATATGCTGATCGACCGAAAAGGAGAAGGGGAGCGGATGCGGTTCTGTGTCGTCAAGTGGCCCCGATGTTTAGATCGATTCAGCATCTTCACTGCTAATCGAAATTCAAGTCACGCAGAGTATATTGTATGCAAATTTGCGATGCAACCGCTTCAGCTCCTTGTAGTGACTCATCAAGTGTTTATAAATTCCAGAGTCACCTTTGCGTCCTCCAGCTGTACATCTCATAGAGCGTCTTCTCGGGCTTATCAATCGCAATGGACCGCTCGAAGGCGCGCATTTTGACTATATTGTTGCGTTCCGTGAATTTCAGCTTGTCGTCCTTGTCGTTGGGTCGGCACTTGGCCACAAATTCAGAGTCTTAGAGGGGCTGTTTGAACTTGTCAAGGGACATGTGTGCTGCTGCCCGACGATAGTATCCCTTGAGGTAGGCAGGGTCCACCTTCACCGCCGAGATGCCGTTCTGCAGAGCATAACCGAAGCTTTCCTGGCGCAGGTGCGCCAACGATCGATTTGCGTAATATATCGCGCTGTTCGGATGAAATTCTATGCCTTTGGTGTACATTTCGATGGCTTTTGTGAACTCCTTGGTTTTGAGCAAATCGTTTCCCTGATTGTTGAACTGCTCGGCCGCGGCGAAATCCAGATCCGCTTTCGAACTGGCATTGGTCTCCGCCTCCGACTCCTTGGGCCCCGTAATCTCTGCAGTGGCCGTAGCCGGCTGCTCCTGCTGGCCCTCAGTAGCCTTTTTTATGTCCAGATCGGACGAAGACATTTTTTGTAACAAAATTCTTTTCTTAAACTAATTTACTGTCTGAAAATGTTCGAGGTTGGAACGTGAGCTTATAAAACAGTTACAAAATAGCTTACTAGCTTCTCCCATTTAAATTTCAAACAATTAGAAAACAACAACAACAGAAGCAATATGCCTAACCTAGAAGTGGGTGCAATTGAATTCATTAAAGACTTTAAGATGCCCAAACCGCTTCTTACAAAAATGAATACGCGAACCAATGTTATTTATCCGATTAAAAGTGCTCAATGTACGAAGACCACCTATGGAACTTCCCTGGCCCTGGATCTTCAGGAATTTATTCTATACCTACCCGAACGATACTTAACTTTAGATAATAAAACTATTTATGTTATAAAAGATTGTAATTTTTGATTTTTTAAAAAAGTTGATAATAATTTATATTTGGAATTAAATATAGCTTAAAAGTTTTAAAAATGTATAAGTTTTCAAGATTTTAAAACTCAATAACTTCTGTATTAATATTTAATTACATCTCCATTTCTCACAGAATTAACTGAATATTTGAGAAAACTAGAGCAATGAAACGTTAACTATTAAAACAGTTGACAGAAAGTAGAAGTACTTTAAGAAGGAAATTCAATGGATTAAAACAATTGGAAAATAAGAATGCTTCAAATTAGTAAACTTTCAAAATTTAAACTTATTGCAGCTCCCCTAAACGAAATTCTTGCCGATAATAAAAAACCTTAAAAATCTTATGCGGAAAATGTATATGAGAAAAAACGGAAAGTGAAGAAAGAAGAACTTGTCTCACCTAAAAAAAATTAAAGCATTAGCGATAGTTAAAGCGATGACGAATTTGATTCACAAGATTCTGAAACAGATGAAAATGAGAATGAAACTAGAGATACTGATTCTAATGGGTATGAAGACGGAGAAAACGAAGAAAATGTGAATGATGAAAGAGGGGTGGGCTACGATCTTAACATTAGCAAGTTAAAGCAAGTTAAAGAGGGAAAAATATTAGATAATAGTTATGGTCCCAGAAAAGAAAATAATGTTTTAATGTCGGGAAATAGTACACTTAAAATTTAAAAAAAATACCTTGGAATTCAGAAGTGGAAACACATGGACTTTTACAAATGATTTATATTGTCTAATTTTGCATTATAAATTGGAAATAGAAGAACATTGCTTCAAAAAAGCCCATTCGCACACCGTGAAATAAAACTGAAAATTGATTTAGTTGAAAGTTAAACTCATTCACCATTTATTAATATAATAATAATGTCCCTCGACAAGTTTAGTCATTTTTTAAAAGATGATACTCCAGAGAATTTGATAAAGTCTTGGCTAAATTTCAAAGTTTACTCATTAATTCAGATTCTAATTAAAATCTACAAAGAAAAAGATTTAAAAATTGTCTACCCCCTATCCATGAAAATGATGTAGTAACGAAGTATTATGTTGATGATGAAATAAGTAAAGTTTTGAGATATATAACTACAGAAATTTCTATGCAACTACAGAAACAAGCTGTTTTTAAAGTGAAACCTCGAATAAATCATATTGAGAACAAAGTGAACGAAATTACTTTAAAAATAAAGAATCACGCGAAAACTATTCAAACGATAATGGGGAGGTATAAATGAAATAATAAATAACATTTTCAATTATTTAATTTTTTCAAAACCTAAATTAAAAATTTAAACAATATATAAAGAGCAGAACCCTTTCATACCAAATAAATTACAACTATGAGTAAGCGAGATATTGTAAAAGAATTACCTCGCCCCAGCTTATATAAAAGGGTATAGATATTTGCTAACACATTTTCTAAATATGGATTCGGGGAGGCAGTGAAAACAAATAATCACATTGGTCGCGGGGTACCTAAGAATTTACAAACAGATAACGGCAATGAGTTCAGTAATAAACAATTTAAGAGAATTAATGTTGCGTTTCAAAATAATCGATACTCAACTTTTAGTGATCTTAAGGCATCAATCGTAGAACGTTTTAATAGAACATTAAAAAAACTTATGTGGCGTGAGTTAAGTTTCAATGGAAAATATACTTGGATTCAGATGTATAAAAATCTAATTGAAATTTATAACAATATAAAGCATTCAACAATAAAACTGAAACCGTTTAATGAAAAAAAAAACTTTAAGCTAGAATCTACAACCACCGAAAAGTATTTATAATTACAAATTAACATGATCGCCCTATGTACGCATAAGTAAATATAAACATGTATTTGAGAAGGGAAGGACAACGGAAATTTTTCGAATATGCAAAGTTAATAATACTTAATACTGAAAGGCAATTTAATAGAAGACGGTTTCTATGCAGCAGAATTAAAAAGCCTTTGTGACTCTACACTTATCTCGTTGAAAAGATTTTGAAGCGGATGGGGGATCTCATGATTGTGCGCTGGCTGGGCTTTTCAAAGTCAGAATATAGCTGGGTCCCTAAAAAAGAAATTCTCCAAATTAGTGGTTACCTTTACCCTTATCATTACCATGTAATTATCAAGTACCGCTGAAATAAACACATTGAAAGTGAATGTGACAGAAACAACCACCACAACTCTTGCGACACTCATGAGTGAAACATTATCTGCAAGCACAACCACTCCGTCTAAAAAAAAAAAAAAATAAATAAATAAATATATAGGGACGATCCCAACTTCTACTCCCCTTGCTAGTACCCTTACTGCCCAGACTATGCACTTATTTTAAATAAAAATATTTGAATGTAAAATCCAACATTGAATACACAAAACAAGGTTTTTATATTACTACAAAAAATGATTATGTTTCAAATTATTTAAAATGTTTTAATTTTCTGATTTTATTTAAAATATTTTTTTTTATTAAAAAAAATAATTTATATTGTTATTACTAATAAATTGAATTATAAAAATTATATATATTCTTAATACTAATAATTAAAAATTAATAAAAAATTAATTTGTTTATTTACATTGTTTTTGGAATTATAAATAATAAACACATTGTTATTACCAATTTGAATGAAAATATTGTGTAAAAATATACATTTGTTGGAAGAAAAAATATACATTTGTTTGGTAAATGTGTTTTAATAAAATTATATTTATATATTTATATTTATTATATCATATTTACTATGTTGTTTTTTACTCTACAATTAAATCATCGTTTTTTTTTTTATAAAGCAAATCTAATTCATTAAAATTTTTTTTTTTTTTCTTCTTAATACTTTTCAAGTTTAATCATTTTCTGTTTCCTTCTATTTTAAGAATTTCCAATTTATTGCATTTTTTCATTCTATACAAAAATATTTGCATCTAATACTGATTTTTACTTTATAATTTTTCTTCCTCTTTTTTATAGAGCACAAATTTATTTAACTCTCCTTCTCCTTCTCCTCTTCTGATAACTGATCGAGAGTAGAATAGATCGTCATCAACATCATCATCGTCATTAAATTCATTATCAACATTTCTCTTTACCCGCCAATCATATGATTTGAACCCATCGTTATATTTAGGGGTTGAGTTTTGTTTACTTTTATCGTAAAATAAGGTTTCCTCTACTTTTGTGGTGTATCAATGTCTAATTATTTTTTTCTTGATTAGCTTTTATTTCATTTTCTTTTCATTTTTTATAATCCGTTGATAACATATTACATAGTTTTTTTTTTATAATTAACAAGTTCATGCAAGGATACAATTTTTGGTTTAAATGTTTATTCCAGTCCCATATAATTTCGAGTCTGGCATTGTTTTAAGTCTCAGAACTTTTGTTAAGAGCATTGCAACGCAGTGAAGGAGACATTTCCGACAATATAAATTGTTCATGCTGAACAAGGGAGTCAGCTATCCCGCCAGCAGAATATCGCTGTTGGCGGAATGAACCTTTTACCCGGTTCCGAGTGGGGCACGAGGCCGTCATATTCCTGTACGAATTTTAGCACTGGAAAATAAAGCCGAACGGGGAAAGACCTTTTTCCCTACACACTCCACCTATTTTTTTACTTGTTGGGAATTTTGGGAACGCAACCATACGGCCCCCGACGACAACATTTCGGTCCTTCAAGCCGGATTTCCCAGAGCATTTGCCGAGATAAAATCCCTACCATATATGTATGTATACACATGCATATATTACTGCGATCCAATTTTTTTCTCACTATCAATTAGTGGCCGCCTGCGCAATAATATATGTATGTGTGTATATGCTAAATGCATCCAACCCAATTCATGTTTATTCCAAAAACTCCATTTTCCAATAAAAAGACTTAATACAAGTCCGCAAACTAAACATTTCCATACCACATAAGCATACATGTATTCCATGTATGCTGGCCGATCTAAGAAAATACATATGTTCATTACATCTGCATACATTGCGTACATAGCACATACGCAACGTCGTATATCTGTATGGTCATAAGGTGTTCAATAACCGGTAGCAAATATAAAGGGATCAGAAATTGGTCTCATCCATCATGTTTACATACATATATTCATGTTATGGTTTTTTTAGTCCCCAACACAAAGCTCCCGTACACAACAAAACAAACTTTGCACAGACAAATTGCTGGACAGGCAGTTGAGAACCGACCGCAGCCACACTAGCGACACCAACACAAACACGCCTCCAGTGCAACAAGGTTTGACAAAACAAAGAAAAACAATAAACAAGCCAAATGCGACCAGCAGCGCTAATATTTACATATTGTGTAGGTGCATAAGTTTTGTATTGGATGCGGCATACTCCCAATAAGAACCGTTCTCACTGGCACTACATTTTTTTTTTGTAATTTCCAATAGAAAGTGTCATGGGTGTTTTCCGTTAATATTTTTTTTTTTTATTTTGAATGGTACACAACCCGCGCGTAATCCAGCGGCCCCTATCTTTTGTCTAAATCGATGACATCCTTTTTCCGATTATTTATTTTATTCTGCGCGCAGCTCAGCGAGCACGGTTTGTTTTCTAAATCGATAAAAAAATGTGCTACGATTATCACATTTTTCACACATAAATTTAAATCGATTGCGTAATTTGGTTCTGAAATTACCTTTGTCCGCTTTATCCAGCGATTCCAGTTATTTCTTTCCAAATACGCAATATTTTCGATCGATCCAATTGGTTGCACGCTTCATCCAGCGTCAAAAATATATACGTTGTTTCGATCCTTTCAACTGGTTGCACGCTCATCCAGCGTCCCATACATATAAGTTGTTTCGATCCTTTCAACTGGTTACACGCTTATCCAGCGTCCCAAATATATACGTTGTTTCGATCCTTTCAATTGGTTGCACGCCTTATCCAGCGTCCCAAAAACATAAGTTGTTTCGATTCTTTCAACTGGTAGCACGTTCATTCAGCGTCCCGAATATAAGTTGTTTAGATCCCTTCAACTGGAAAGCGTGCGCTTTTCCAGCGTCCCAAACATGTAAGATATTTCAAAGGTTCTATGTGGTTGCACGCTCTATCCAGCGTCCCCATATTAGTGGACAGAACTGTTTCATCCATTTACAGTTTTCGGCTCCTACGAGAGATTATTCAGATTCTAAAGTGACACTTCTTCAAGTGTGTTTTCAATGCTGACATCACGAAAATGTACAGACAAATTCGAGTAGACTCTCACCATACTCGCTTCCAGAAAATCTACATCCGCAATAAAAAGGACGAAGTGCTCTGTGACTATGAACTCCATACAGTTACCTTCGCCGTAAACTGTGAGGTTTTCCTAGCCATCCGCGTACTACATCAGTTGGCTCAGGAGCTTCGATTAAAAAAAAGCTTTCTCTCTTCTAAGTGAACGGACGTGTTTTTTTCTTGCGCTCTCGTTTTGTGTAATTTTTTGATAAAAACAACCGGTGTTTTATTCTTATTCTTTAATTTTGTGATTAATAAAGATCCCGTTCACTTCGTGTGCATGCAGCTATTCTGTTTTGTGTATTTAATTATTATTAATTTCACATTTTAGTTGTGCTGCTAGTGTTTGCTCTTGCATTTTTTGCATTCCTCTTTGAGCCTTCTCCGTTTAGCTTGCGCCGTCGCGACAGCTAAACGAAAAGCTTGCTCCCACGCTCACCCGCTCACCCGCTCACCCGCTCTCTCACTCTCCCGTTTTTTCGGTGCAGCTGCACGCTTATCTCTCCTTACGCAAAGGTACAGCGGTAAGTCAAAATAATGTCCGCTATTGTCTGTGTCGTTAAAACCTATAAAAAGGTTATTACATCTGCTGATCTTACAATCGGCAGCTGGCTGTTCGCCAACATTATGCATGCCAAGTGCATTGGTGTTGGGGCTCGGGCGGTAGACGATGTAAGAAAGAACATCGGTCTACGGTACTGTTGTGAGGCCTGTCGCGATGTTGAAAGGGAGATGATGTCTTTTATGCGGCAAACCAAAAACGGTTTTAGAGACGTATTATTGAGTTTCCGCAAAACTCAAGATATGTTCTTGGCGCTGGATACTCAATTTAATAGGCTAAAGGTATTAAATGAGTCTCCTAGGCGCAAAAAATCCGCTACTGGTCGGCAGTATCTAGACGGATCCCAACCTCCAGCGGTCGAACAGCAGCCTCCAGCGACACAGACCTCGACCTCAGAACCGATTCCAAGAGTTTTGAGATCGAGTAGTAAGAAAGATTCGGCCTCCGAATGTGCTGCTGGAGGGACCGCGCCCCCGATGATTTCCGTTATATCCCCTGGGGGGTCTCAAATATTGACCCCTCAGAGCCCCATTAATTTACCTGCCCAGGGTGTCAGGCCCGGACTACCGGCCGATATTGGTAATGCAGACATTCAGTCTGTATCGCCAAAAGCCCTTATAGCTGTCCCACCTACGAAACAGATTTTCGCTTCGCGGCTCTCCCCTTCTCAGACATCGGAAGATGTAATTGCCTATATATTATACAAGGCAAAACTGGAGCCGAAAATAAAAAATTTAAGGTGGAAAAATTCAAATTTTCTTATGCTAGGGACATTTCGTCTTTCAAAATAAATTTCCCTAACGAACTCTTTGACACAATATGTTCGATCAAATTCTGGCCTGAATTCGTTGTCGTCAAGGAGTTCGAAGCTAAGAAAAAGAAACGGCGGCCTGTAGGAATAAATCTTCCCAGGCCCGACCAGACCACTGCGCCCTCTACGTCTTCCGCTCCAAAAAGCTAACAAATCCCCTTTCTATTTCCTATCAGAATGCAAGAGGCTTTCGTAGTAAGCTTCCCAAATTGTATTCTGATAGTCTCTCGTTTGCTTCCTAGGTTATTGTGTTCACAGAAACCTGGTTAAAGCCGGATATTCTGAGCTCCGAAGTTTTTCCAGCTGTATTCACGATATATAGGCTGGATCGGCCTATCAGACGTGGAGGTGGTGTCCTCATAGCGGTTGACTCCACTCTCGCGTCTGAAATAATAACTTTCGAGGAGTGCAACGATGTTGAATTCCTTTGTGTTAAGCTATCAGTCAATGGTAGCTCTGTTTTTATTACTTGTTCCTACATTCCTCCTTTGTCGGAACTTCCTATTTATTGGAACCATCTTTCCGCAATTCAGATGGTTTCCAATCGACTTTCGGATAGGGACCATTTAGTAGTTCTTGGTGATTTTAATATCCCAGGGGCTTTTTGGTCATCAACCAATCTCTCCAATACCACCACACAGCATGATTTTATTTCTGGCTTGTTTAACATTTCGCTGTCTCAAGTCAATCATGTTCAAAATTCCCTAGAGCGCTTGCTTGATCTCTGTTTCGTCTCAGACCCGGCAAGAGTTAGTTTAGCCAGGGCGGCGCCGTTGACGCTACCCGAAAATCCCTATCATCCTACTTTCGATGTGACTATCGACATTGGGACTGAGTTTCAGAATATTTCTGATCGTCCAGCCAAAAAAAGTCCTATGCTTTCGCAAGACGGACTTTGAACGGCTGAATATCTTCATATCCAGTTTTTAATTGGTCCGATCTATACAGGTGCACTGACATGGCTGAAGCCGTGGATATTTTTTACAGTGCCATGAATTAATTTTTTCTTGAATGTGTTCCGTTGTTCTATCCGTCAAGCTCGAATAAGCCTCCTTGGTTTACTAAATAGTTGAGTCGCCTTAAAAATAAAAAATCTAATTTGTATTCTAAATATAAACGAAACGGTTCTCAATCTGTCCTTTCCTCTTATTTATTTGCTCGGTCGAGATTTACCGTGCTGAACGCGTAGTGTTACAAAAATTATTTGACTCGTTGTAAGGCCCAGTTCTCTGAGGACCCAATACAGTTTTATAATTTTGTTAACACCAAAAGTAAGCCAATTACTCATCCTTCCTCGCTTTCCTTTGAAAATACTACCGTAAAAAATGATCAGGCAATTGCCGATCTATTTGCGCAGTTTTTTCAAACCACTTACTCTAATTCCACCGACGCAAATCGGACTTATTCTTACATCATGCCCAAGTCAAACCTTATATTCAGTCCTTATTTAAACGAAAGCTCTATCCTTTCAGATCTTCACCGTGTAAAGCCCGTTTATTCGCCTGGTCCCGACGG